>CM067359.1:174811386-174893868 GCA_034401795.1 Chaetoderma sp. LZ-2023a
TTCGGCTTAACAACGTACAATTTCCATTCTATTATCATTTGATTTTGAGCGAAATACCTCTAGTAAAAGCGCTTTTGAGATACTTTGTCTAAAACACGTAAACAGCGTTATTAGTCCTCTTTGACGTGAGTTTAAACAAGTAAACTGTGAGTTATCGATGTATACCGAAGATAGGTAATCATAGCGGCTGTGACGAGCCGAGGTAGTGTGGTGATGTCACTTAGGACAGTACAGCGTTGTTACTGCGAAGTCGTTGTTACTACACAGCTGATGCAGCTGTTGTTGTTGCTAACACTGTTGTTGTTGCTATTGTTGGTGCTGGCGGTGGTGCTGAAGCTGTTGCTGTTGTTGTTGTTGTTGTTGGTGGTGGTGGTGGTGGTGGCGGTGGTGGTGGTGGTGGTGGTGGTGGTGGTAGTGGTGGGTGTGGTGTTGAGGTGGTGCGGTGGTGGTGGTGGTTATATGATTAAACGCACTGGCTCAGGATCTCCCAAGGTTGGGAGATATTTTGTATTTATTTTATTGTCTGAGATTTGTTATGTTTGTTTGATAGAGGCGCCTATAAAATATGAATAATATATATCATTCATTCTGAAGGTTTTTGAAGAGTTAATTTCGAATTAACCAAGATGTCACGTAGATTGGAGTTTTTCTTAAAGGCTATCACTGGACGCAAATGGAGAGGTTCTTTCATTTTATCCTGCAATTTATAATATTCATCTCTCAAAATTTCAGAAATTTCAACATTTTTTCGATTGTATATTAAACTGAATGGAATAATTTCACATTGATCAGCAAGACCAGGGTCCACGTTTATGCCTCTCGGCCATTTTGTTTTCAGTTGCTTAATCCAAAATGATTCTCGAAGTTTTCTTTGTTTATCAGTTTCTTCGGCCGTAGCGGAAAGAGGCAGTTGCTCAATAGGCATAATTTCAAAGTGTCTATCGACAGAATGACCAGGAAGATTGAAATGTTGAGCTACGTTGGTGTCTAATATCGCAAAGGTGTCTAGTTGCTCGCCATCTTAAAGGGCATTTTGTTTCACCGACATACTGCTTTTGGCATAATTTGCAAGATATTAAATAGATAACATTTTTAGAATCGCAATCTAAATTAGACTGAAGTTGGAATTTGCTTTTGTTCTGATAACTGACAAATGTTTTCTGATTAGGTAGATAGAGGTCTAATTTACACCTCTTCTGTCCACATTTCTGAGATTGTCCTACGCCTATAATCGGACGATTGTGACGAATTTTGGTAGGCTTTTGATCGGCAGCCTTATCAGTAATAGTTTCCAAATCATGTAAAGTTTCGGATTTTATTTTGCGCAAAAATCGTGTTGAATATCCCCTCGGTTTGAGGGCTTTAAATACGGTGGAACACGCGGATAAAAAATTCTTTCTATCACTAGAATTTCGTTGAAATCGGATAATCTGTGATTTGACAATAACTTTAAAAGTATGAGGTGGATTGAAAGATTTATTATGCAGTAGTTGATGGGAATCGGTGGGCTTAAAGAATACTTTGTAATCAAGAAGCCCACTCGTGTTATAATTTACACCTTTGTAGAGAGTAACGTCTACACATTCTATGGACGACTGGTCGTTGTTGGCTTTAAGTTTGATGTTAGGATCGTGATTGTTCAAAATAGCGAAACATTTATTAAACTCTTCCCTCGAATGATTCCAGATCATAAACATATCATCGTAAAATAGGGGCTGCTTAGGACATTTGTTAAGCGCATCTTCTTCCCACTCAGCTACATAGATGTTGGCAAAACTGGGACTAAACCGTTTACCCATACCGCATCCACAGATTTGTTGGTAGATTTCGCCATTTGCCTCTGAGTTATCGTCAGTTGCCTCTGAGTTATCGTCAGTTGTCTCTGAGTTATCGTCAGTTGTCTCTGAGTTATCTTCAGTTGTCTCTGAGTTATCGTCAGTTGTCTCTGAGTTATCGTCAGTTGTCTCTGAGTTATCTTCAGTTGTCTCTGAGTTATCGTCAGTTGTCTCTGAGTTATCGTCAGTTGCCTCTAAGTTATCTTCAGTTGTCTCGGAGTTATCGTCAGTTGTCTCTGAGTTATCGTCAGTTGTCTCTGAGTTATCGTCAGTTGTCTCTGAGTTATAGTAAGTTGTCTCTGAGTTATCGTCAGTTGTCTCTGAGTTATCGTCAGTTGTCTCTGAGTTATCGTCAGTTCTCTCTGAGTTATCGTCAGTTGTCTCTGAGTTATCGTCAGTTGTCTCATCCAAGTAAATACCTGGTCATGAGTCAAAGAGCGACCAGCGATCGATGAAGACCCGGCGCTTAGTACAGTCTACGCCCCTTTACCCCTTTAGCGATACTGTCGTGTATGTGAGATATATTCTCCCATGATGATTCGTCGGGGAGGTTTCGCCTCTTGACGCATCCACATACGGGCGTCGCTCATTGACTGCCGACCGTTCAAAGGCCACGCCCCACCTTCAATGACGGTACACGTAGCTTCTTCACCGATGAGTTATATCCTCTTAGCTCATTCGTGCCCTACATCTAGGGCTGTGCGTGCATGCGTACGTGCGTGCTAGCGCATTCGTGTCCGACGTCTAGGTGAGCTGGCAGGTCGGTTGGCAGTCGAGATGGTGGGCGGGTGGACGGGAAGGAAACACACAGAGGGTGGGCAGGAGGGTGGGCAGGCGGGACTCCCTATGCGTCGTTTCAAATGAGAGTTTATGAAATATATGTATGGATGATTACTGTATTCTGTGGCTGTAGTAGCAGAAACATCGCACAGCTGCAACCAGTCTGCTTCGCTTTTGCCCACAGTGTCTTGTCATGAGACACAATCCATAGCTTCCTCAGGTCCATTCGTGACTTGAGTGTACGGAGTCCTACTTTCTAGAGCTCGCCTCGCAGCACGCGCAACAGATGTATGCATGCCGTCCTCTCGGGCCTTTATAATTGCTGGCTTCCAGTAACGCGAATTAAGGGCTGTCGGTACTGGTGTTTCTTATGTTATCCTCGCAGCACATGGCCAAACCTGGACTGCTGGGCGACATATACAGACCGCGGCGATGTATTGCACATCTTGTCTTATTGTTGGAAATTGTGCTGTCCGGCCAGCGGTGTCCAGTGATGATGCGCAAATGTTTGCGGTGGCAGGCACCGAGTTTGTCAAGAGCTGTATTTGGAGCTGCCCAGCTGTTACAATTATACATCATCAAGGATACACAGGTTGCATTGTATAAACGTAGCCTTTTCATCAAGGGCATCTTTGATCTACAAATCCATGGCTTCCAGAAGGACTTGAAAGCTATGTTCTCCGTGACGCAGTGTGCAAATATATCAACAGTATTGCAAAACAGTAAGCCCAGGATTGTACTCTTCATTCATGGTTCGCCGCCACGAATTGGATCGCAATTTTCTTTACTTTCATACTTTGTAGATAGGTGTTCGGTATGAAATCCGTGTTATACATTTGAAGGGATTTTGCCGAGTCTTATTAGATCATCAACGAATGCATCCGACCGCGACTCCCGTTTCAATTGCGATCAGCGACTAGTGTTTTGTTTACCGCCATAGTGTTTGAGACAGCGACTAGTGTTTCTTGTGCTATTATAGTGTGTGAGACAGCCACTAGTGTTTCATGTACCACCATAGTGTTTGAGACAGCGACTAGTGTTTCATTTACCAACATAGTGTTTGAGGCAGCGAATAGTGTTTCCTTTGCCGGCATAGTGTTTGAGACAGCGACAAGTGTTTCATTTACGTCACAGTGTTTGAGACAGCGACTAGTGTTTCATTTACCACCATAGTGTTTGAGACAGCGATTAGTGTTTCTTGCGTCTGCTTAGTGTTTGAGACAGCGACTATTGTTTCATGTATCATCATAGTGTCAACTGACAGGTACTAGTGTTTCATTTACCAGCATAGTGTTTGAGACAGCGACTAGTGTTTCGTTTACTGGCATAGTGTTTGAGATAGCGACTAGTGTTTCATTTACAGTCATAGTGTTTGGGACAGCGACTAGTGTTTCATTTACCATCATAGTGTTTGAGACAGCGACTAGTATTTCATTTACCATCATGGTGTCTGAGACAGCGACTAGTGTTTCATTTACCATCATAGTTTTTGAGACAGCGACTGGTGTTTCGTTTACCAGCATAGTGTTTGAGAGAGCAACTAGTGTTTCACTTACCGGCATAGTGTTTGAGACAGCGACAAGTGTTTATTTTACCATCACAGTGTCTCAATCGTTGTCACATCTAAGTGATAGGTCACCTTAAGCGACAAATATATGATCTTTCTTATAGGAGAATCTGTGGAAAAGCGGCGGAAATTGGAAAGTGTTTTTCTGCACGCCACACCATACCCTACATATGATACTCGCGTTGTATTAACCACTTTATGTCTAAATGTGTCGGGGAAAATTATTATATTTGCTTACTGAATATCCATTTTTTTAAACTTTGCGGGCCAAGCGAAAACTATTTTGAAAATTTACCACTGGAATGACTGGCTTGCTAACCGAGCCAGTTATTCCAGTAGCCAATTTTCGAAAACTAGCCTACCCTTGACCTGCACATGGACATTCCACAAGCCCAGTGAAAAATCCGTAAAACGGTCACGTGATGTCAGTTATTCCGCTTTCCAATGTTGCTGTTGTGTACATTGTACAAACAACAACGCCATGATGGTTTTCTGTAAAGGGAAGCAACTGGGCTTGGTATAGACGCTGAGCGTTTATCTTACCTTGTTCGGTTATGAAATAGACGCATTCGATTTAACTCCACTTTATGTCTGACCATTCCCGACGCGTATGACTATCGTATGTACTGTTCAACTGATACAACACGTAGATGACGTAGGCTCTTCAGGAAACATATAAGAAGCAGACACTTTGAATTGTATGCACTTTAGCACAGCATGATATAACAATACAAGGTAACTCTAGTTTACTAGACGTTTTTAAATATTAATCGTCGTTTTGCTCAACTATTCTATGTAAATAATAGTCCTAATAATGTCAGCTGACATTGCTTACAGTGGAGGAGTCCAGTTTACCCATCAAGCATCGCGACGTGTAGGTTGACATCATAATCAATTACGTCATGAATGGAGTAGACAAGTTCGTCACGTTCGCTTAATTGATGGCGGACTAAGCGTTGTTGTACGAATTTTATGTCGTTGCTATATAATAAACATTACGTTGAATATCTTGGAAACTAATTTGACTGGGCCCAGCAGTAGCGACCAGCCAGATTAATTTCATCATTTTCAACAGCTTACCTGCATGGTTGTCTGGAAATTGAATTTCTGAGAGTTCGCAGATCGATTGATCCCCGCGCGGGCCAAGAGTAGGTGGAGTTTCGCTGGAGATGGGCGGGCCAGAAGGACAATGGATTCATCCAGTATGTCCTTATACAGAGCGGAAGCAGCTTAGCTAAACGCTAGATCTAAAGCTCAATACACACGCTGCAACATGTTGTATACAACAAAGAATTTGACTGGAAAAAATAGAATAACATCCTATTTTGATCCAACTTTGTCACCCAACTTTTTCATCCGACAAGTTGCGTACAACACGTTCGCCCGTGTATATCAGTTTCGTACAACTTTTTCATCCAGCTTTTTATGTGATTGTACCAATTTAACACACGCCATTTACGTCACCATCTCAAGGTACGTCATTTACGCGTCATATGGCAACAAAATGGCGTACGTGGACGATCGAAGAACTCGCCGATTTTGTTGAGCTTTACGAGGCCCATCTGTGTATGATTACTGTATTCTGCGTCTGTAGTAGTCGACACATCCTACCGCTGCGACCAGTCCTTCTTCGCTTTTGCCCACTGTGTCTTGTCCACAGCCAACATCCGTAGCTTCCTCCGGTGGCCCGGTCCAGTCTTGATTTAACAGCACCAAGTCCTATTTTCTTGAGGTCGCCTCGCAGCGTGCTTAACAGATTTATACAATGCCCTCCTCTCCTGGCTTTTTATTTGCTGGTTCCCAGTAGGGTCAATTACAAGACACTCTGTGCTGGTGCGTCCCCTGGCATCCATAGGACATGGCGAAACACGGGCCGGGCCATCTTTTCTGGGCAACCTTTACGATTACGAGGTGTTTATTAAATGTGGAAATACCGCACTACTTCAATCGCGATAAACCAGGAGACATAATATTGTATTACTTCTGACATTGTTACACATATTGAATACTAATACAGGAGTTTGCGCAAGCGTGCTGTCTGTGTACAGCCTGACTCTATCGTGTGCACCGAGAACAATGGACGGATCTGATTGGCTACGCAAGAATACGACATCATCAATTACAGCAATAATGAGCTGATGTCACGATCACTATGACGTAAAATTGATTAACAAATGAAAACCGGCACTTCCGTCATGAATTGTATGTGATTAATGAATTTATAATTTAATACACATTTTGTTGAATATTTTGTAACTTATCTGGCTAGGGGCTGATGCTGCCAGAGGCATATTAGTTTCAAAATAGTCACCAGCTTACCAGTAAAATTACCTGGAGATTGAATTTGAAAGTGAAATTGAAGGAATTAGAGAATGGACCCTTGCAAGTTTATCGATCATTTGGCGTCATATGACATCATAATCAACTAAGTGGCGTGTAGGATGACGTCATAATCATTGCGTAACAAATGATTCTATTTGGCTCGTCTTTAACTCGTAATAGGCAGGCACGTTGTATGTAGGGGCCTATGTCTCTACTTTTTAATAAACATGCTGTTGACTATTTTGAAACTAATTTGACTGGACGATGTTGCTGTCATAGTTCGAACATATCCACTAGCTTACCTGTATAGCGTTCTATAAATTGATAGTCAGCGAGTTCAGAGATCGATTGATCCTAACAAGAACGAGGTGTGGGTGGGGATTAGCTAGAGGTGGGCGGGGCTTATCAAAAGCTGGAAAGGTCCATTGAAATCGATTTCAATACGTGTAAAGTTGGGCGAAGATTTAGACAGAAATGGGCGTGACAACGCTAGAATGGCCGTATCCTGTTTTAGCTATGCCCCACCCATGGCTAGCTAAGCTCCACCCACACTTTGGTCGTGTTGGGATCTATCGATCGCCGCACTCTCTGAATCTCAATTTCCAGAAAAACCGATACATGTAAGCTGTTGAATATTTAGAAATTGCTTTGACTATGTGCCGTTTTTTGTTTAACAGCATGTTTATTAAATTGTAAAGACATACAATTCGTACACCAACGCTTAGCCTGTCATCAATTACGCGTTCGTGACGAACTTATCCACGTCTTCATGGCGTAATTGATTATGACGCCCTCCTGTACGTCACGTAGTTATTTATGACGTCATATGATTGCTGTGAAACAGTACAAGAGCAACCGTCTTAAACGTTTGATCATTGCAGAGCTGAAAGGACCCATTCTTAACACATTCTTAACACATTCTTAGAACATTTTTAACGGTACCAGCAATGCTCTTCTGAATATTTAAAAACTAATATAACTGCGGTTATTGAAGCCTATGGCAGTCGAATTAGTTTTAAACTGCGTGTGTGCGTGTGCGTGGATGCGTGCGCGCGTGCGTGCGTGCGTGCGTGCGTGCGTGCGTGCGTGCGTGCGTGCGTGCGTGCGTGCGTGCGTGCGTGCGTGCGTGCGTGAATGATTAGGTGCGTGAATGATTAGGTGCGTCCGCCCGTGCCAGCGTGCATCCTGCTGTGTCGTTATGTATTTTATTTCTCTCTGCCTATGAATGGCGGTTGAAATGCCCTTGTTTTATTACAACTGAATATCGATTGGCTGCCTCCATGTTCAGTGCCATACTTAGCGACATGATTGATGCAGCCCTTAACAACACAAACAATTACTCTGTAGGCTATTAGTACGTCATTCAATGGCATCAGTGAAGTGAGTCAACATATAGTAAGTTGGTAGCCACACAGACAGCATTGTATCTAGGTACAATACAGCTAAATTATCCCTTCCCATAACACATGATATAAGCATGGGATATATTGCACTAGTAATGGACGCCTCACTCCCATCTTTTACTACCGGTAGGAATTCAGGTGGTCGGATTTGTCAGCCATAAACTATGCGTTATCTATTTAGATTTCCACGTCAAATGTTCCCGGAATACTCAACAAAATGTGTATTAAGTTGTAGATTCATTGACGACATACAATTGGCATACGTGATGGGTTGTCAACGTTCACGACGGAGCTAGTTACCTCACCATCTATTGTGACGTCAAATTAGACTAACGTACCTTGAGGTAATTGCGGATGACCGCATATACATTAGTAACAGCTCGGATCCATATATATATATATATAGAATAGAATATAATAACTTGGAATAGAGCAGAGCAGAGCACAGCAGGGTAGGGTGGGACAGGGCAGAGCCACGCAGAGCAGAGCAGAGGAGACTAGGGCAGAGCATCACAGCTTATAGTAAAGTAGAGTAGAGTAGAGCAGAGCAGAGCAGAGCAGAGCAGAGCAGAGCAGAGCAGAGCAGAGCAGAGCCGAGCAGAGCAGAGTAGAGTAGAGTATAATAGATTAGAGTAGAGTAGAGCAGAGCAGTGGAGAGCAGAGTATAGTAGAGTAGAGTAGAGTTGAGTAGGGTAGAGTAGAGTAGAGTAGAGTAGAGTAGAGTAGAGTAGAGTAGAGTAGAGTAGAGTAGAGTAGAGTAGAGTAGAGCAGAGCAGCGTAGAGCAGAGAAGCACAGCTTAGAGTAGGGTAGAGCAGAGTAGCACATAGCAGAGCAGAGCAGAGCAGAGCAGAGCAGAGTAGAGTAGAGTAGAGCAGAGCAGAGCAGAGTAGAGTAGAGTAGAGCAGAGTAGAGCAGAAACAGAACCGAATAGAGCGGAGTACATCAATTGATTGATGTTTTAACTTATACCTTGAACTCTTTAACTTTATAGGTACACACTCATCGAGCCTGGCTTCTAGCGCGTAGACGGCCATTATCAGTGCATATTGTCCGGTATACACACACTTGAGAGAGCTGATCTGTCACTCAATTATCTGATGCCATAATTAATTATGTATCTACTTAAATAGCGTCACAGTCATAATAACGTATAGCTGCACTATAAAGATCTAAATGTCCGTCACTAGTGTATTAATTGATGTGATGCATTTACAAATTAATAAACATGCTGTTGAATACTTTGAAACTAATATAGCAAGAGATCACTCTCCCCATTCAATTTAGTTTCAAAATCTTTAACAGCGTATCTATATAGTTAGCAATTGCATTCTGTGAATTCAGGTTTCAAAGTAAAGTAATCGATTCCACCACGCGTACACAATGGGCGGAGTTTAGTTACACGTGTGTGGGCCATAGAGAATCTATCACTATAAGGCCAATTACTAATGAGACTCTGTGAACGATATTTGGTTCATAACGAAGTATGATTGCCGGAAAATACTATTTAATGTTATTCTATGCTGCATCTGAGGCAAGATCGATGACTTCACTGGATCATTTCAAAGTGGCTTCAAACGCGGACACATCTGCGCAGACATTGTATGGGCCCAACGCATGCTCGTGTCGGGCGTCGTGTCCAAGCACTGGCATTTCCACAACCTGCGCATTGACATGCCACGAGCCTTCGACACACGCACACGCTCAAGGTTCCTAGGTGTACTACGCCAGACAGTTGAAATAAAGATGAGCTATGACTAGTGCGACTACTGCTTGCATACACCACGCTGAGAGTACGAGTCAAGTCCGTGAATTTGAGAGATAAATCGGCTCCCCACAGGGGGATGGTCAAGCTCCTGTGCTTTTCACCTGCTGCCTTACTGCTGCATTGAAATCCATGCGGAAAGGTTCCGCAAGACCAAAACCCCCAGTGTCAATGATGGGTATGCCGCTAGAGATGGAATATGCTGACAATGTGGACTTCATAGACGAGGAAAAGAAACCCCTTGAAGAACTTCTCCCAATAGCTGCAAGCAAACTAAAAATTGAGAATCTCTTTATGAATGAATCCAAAGTATAATTCACCCACATATACCTATCTACAAAGCATGCAACTAAGGAAAATGACGATCCACTTCGTGGCGGAGAGCCATGGAGGAAAAGTACAATCCTGGGCGCATTGCTTTTCAGTACTGCTGACATTGCTGTACGTTTGTCATGGCGGCCACACCCTTCAAGTCCTTCTGCAAGCTATGGATTCGTAGATCAAAGATGCCCATGATAAACAGACTACGTGTATTAAATTCAACCTGTGTATCCTTGATGCTGTATAACTGTAACAGCTGAGCAACTCTAAAGTCAGCTCTAGACAAACTCGATGCATGCCCCCACCCTCCCCCCGCAAACACCTACTGGACACCGACGGCGAGACATCATAGTTTCCAATGATGCACTACACAGGATGTGTACTACGGAACAGCTGTCTGTAAAAGTCGCGCAGCAAAGATGGGGCATGCGTGGCCATGCGATAACGATATCAATAGCAGAAAGAGCTTTGGAATTCGCCCTATTCGGAGCCAGCTTTATACAAACCCAGGAGAGGACGTCATTGCATAAATCTGCAAAGCGTGCTACGAGGTGACCTCAAGAAATCAGCACTCGTACACTCAAGTCAAGAATGGACCTGAGGAAGCTAAAGATATCCGCTGAAGAAAGGATGCAGTGGGCAAAAGCCAAGAAGGACTGAGTGCAGCTGTAAGATGGTTCTTCTACTACAACAACAGAATACAGTACTCATCATCATCATCATTGCAGGAATATAGCATAGATTTAAGACATTAATCAGCCCAGAATAACTCTACAGAAATAGCGCTCTTAGTTAGATTCAATATATCAATATAAATGTTCGTGCGCGCGGCGCGTGTGCGCATGGTTGTGTTTGTGTGACCCTTAGTCATATTAGGAGGGACTAATAGTTAGGTCGATAAGGTTCGTATCACACTAGTGCATCTGCTACGAACACGAATGGCTTATAACGGAGCAGCGATGGAACTAAGTAGAAGATTTACGAAAAAGATATATTAGTATTGTATCAATCAAAGTTAATATTGTTTTTTTTAATAATATAAACAATGCTTTCAGCCCGTTCCATATATATCGATATGAACACATGCATAATATTCAACGACAGATTGTCATTGTTTCGATAACACATATACTATGTCCGTTGGTTAGACAATGCACCCTGTGCCACCGCTATACGGTATGTTGCACGTGCGTGTGTGTGTATGTGTGCGTGTGCGTGCACGTGCGTGTGTGTGCAGGTGCCTATGCGCAGAATCTCTTAGCAACCGATGCGACACAGCGACAAAAAGGAACCTCGCGAAAAGGTGCGTTCAAACGGGATTCAGTGATCGACATTATTGGAAAATGTATCAAAATATAGTTGTATATGATAAAACGAATCTCAAGTTGGCATTGCGTCGTAATAAGGTTGCCGTTTCTTTATGTATATGTCTCTTTAATTTCTCAATACTCGCGAGCGAACACGTGGCATGTACTGAGTGGTCACGCAACGGTGGTCTGCTTTCACAGGTCGTTTGTCCACCACCTGTCTAAAAGAACCAGCATCTTCTACAGAGCACTTGAAGTATGTCTTCTCAATAGGTAATGGACGGACCCAATCTATCACTCTTGTATCTGACGTCATAATCAACTACGTCACTAACTAGCTGACGTTTACATCAGAAATATGGAGACTTTGTGACGAAAATTGAAGCTCCCAGTCAAATTAGTTTACAAACTATCCAACAGTCAGCTTACTTAAATGGATATCTTGGAACTTAAATTCTGGGAATTCAGATGTTAAAGTTCCAAATCGATTCCAGTTTGTGTACATAGGGGCGGAGCTTAGACATAGATAGGCGGGACTTAGTTTGACATCGCTCGCTATATTACAAACAATTCCATCTGTTATCTATTCTGACACAAACCATTTAGAGTGCAATTCATATCTATATTTATAATACTCGTCTGAAAACTGGATTAATTAGTGTGCAGTGGATGTGTGAGACGGTTCCAGATATGGATAATGTAGTATTCCGCCAAGTCTATCCGTTTTCAGGTCGATGGACTTACTCGGCCAAGTGGCCCTTGGAGATCGCAGTGGCTCAATTATCACACCGCCAGCTATTATTTAGCCTTGTGTAAAGCTGCGTGCTGGCTGGTTTGCAAATACATTGCTGCGATGTTAAATACAAACGCAAATGTGTTAGTTTATGATAACAGTAGCAGGAGTCTGATAACCAGTTTCCTGGTAAATTTGACTAAGTGCCACACTGTATGTTACATTGCTATGTCGGAAGACGCGTCGAGGTACAATCACGCCAGCACACGGTATGCTGTCAGCTCCGGAATCATAGTATCTTAATATCGCAATGATATGTAACCAGTGGGTGGTCCACATTTGCCTTTTCTCAAACCGAGGAAGCCGTCCCAATCATTTTTCTGGATACATATGTCAGTGAAGGAAGCCAGCTTTAGCTATGCCTAACCCATCTTTAGCTAAGCTCCATCCACACTTTGCCATATTGGGATCGATTCCTGAACTGCCTGACAATAAATTTCCAGAAAACTAAACCATCCGTACAACTGCACTAGTCCATTATCAATTATATGTTTATGACGAGCTAATCTGCGCCATCAATGACGTCATTTAATATGACGTTATACTACATGCAACGTAGTAGAGTATGATGGTATATGTTTGATGGATAAACTGCAAAGGTTCATTGTCAATCGTAATCACTTCACGGCATAGAGTAAAACTCCATGTCGCCATTTGCAACCATCTGATACGGTTTGCCAGCCAGCCGTTTTAGCGTACACGACATTAGAGACTCATTGACCCCGGTGTAATTAGATTTATTCGACTGTAAGATCTACACAATGACTAGAGTAGACGTGTTGAATCACGCATAGTCAGTACTGCTCTATGATTTATGTGCCAGGCTACTTCTTAATGTTAAGCACCTGATATAGATGGACAGTTCATTTCTTGGTTGATAAAACGTAGTTCACATCCGGCACAAAAAGAGAACGTATGACTAAAAGAGTAATGCTATATTATAGATATATAAAAGTGTTTTTGGTCAAAGTGTTCCAATAAACACTTAATATCATCCTTGTGAAATAAAAGTTGGTATTGCATCACATTCCAGAGATATGGCCCTTACAAGTTGGCAATGTATTGGCGTCATTTTGGAAAGATAGTATTTCGGTTGTGGCTTTCGTTATTTTTAGAGCATTCGACAGCCAAGAAAAATATCCACACCGCAAAACATGCAAACTCTAGCGAATGTATTATATTTTCTAAATGACTTCAATACATTATAAAACCTGTAAGTGCCAGAACTCAGGAATTTGACATAGAATACACTTCCTTTCCACACTGTTGATATAAAGTATACGTATACAAACATTCGGACATGGCTTGGCATACACATCAGGAAATAAGACACAATCCGATGTCTGGATCTTTTCATAAGTGCTGTTCACTAATTTATCATTTATCCTCACTGGCTCCAATCATAGACCCCTTGATCTGTCATTAGAACCCATCTACTGTTGGGCTGCACGACAGCGGTTCTATAGGATGGGTGGTAGTAAGACCACTGTTTTTTATGAATACCCTTCTAATTATCACACAAGCGATATAGGCTGCTAAAGTGTGTATTTTGTGATGAGAATGTGTCGTTAGTGAGATGAGCTGGTGGTCTCTCAGGTGAACAGTATTGACATGTTTGACAGTAACCACTTCGCACAAAGTAATTGTAAGAAACTATCACCTCATTAGTTTATTGAGAACTAAGCCATCTTGCTACTCACGAGTGTGAGTGCATATGTACATTCCTTACTTTACGGATCTATAATTTGAACATGTCAAATTCAGGTCAATCATGCTAGCAAGTTGATGAGCATTTCTATTGTGATTTGGCTTGATGAATGTGCTGCGTGCTGCAGCTACAGCTTCCAGTCAAATTAGTTAACACATCTTTAATGCACTATTTCTCACACATTTCAGTTATTGTGGATTGTCTGCCGACATGTGAGCTGACTTTGTAAATGAATGTAACACTAATTATGATTACATCATTATTGGGTATCTAGATGAGGAAAGGCTTTTCTGGTATGCTAACAGTAATTGTATGCCGACAAAAAACCTTGCTGATGGAACGGTTGGCCAAACATGTATGCATATCGGTGTTTTGATAATCTGAATTACATCAACGTTTGGGCTGTGTGAATAGCATCACCCATGCACGATAATAGTGAGTGATGCTCAGTAGAATTTTGTCATAACTGTATTAACATTTTATGGATCAGTCAAAAACTCGATTGTATGAAATTACTATTATTTGTTCTAGTATACAATTAGTAATGATTATATCATGAATAGGTGTATTTGCTTTTGAGCATGGAAAGCTGACAGTTACTTACTTGAGCATGAGTAGTATCACGTGCATGTTCCCTTAGCGCAGATGCACGATCAACATAAAATAATACACTATCTAATGTCATTTGTTTGCATTGACACATTCCAGTACCTCAGATGCATGAGCAACACGAAGGATACATTAAATCATGTTGCTTGCCAGTATTAACGCGGTCACGTCCTTGTATCTCCGATACTTGAGCGAACATAAAGGGATGCATTAAAGGATAGTATTTAGGGTAGACATATTTAGGAACATGATGTTGACTGTGGATGAACAGCTTCCAGTCATAGTATCTTCGAGATGGTCACCTACATTTGACTTGCTTTTTAATAAAGCTGTGCGTCTGATTCTTCTGGTCAAATTAGAAAAAAATATCTTATCGTGTCTGGCCATAATGGCGGATGTGTTTTTGTGCTGATTGCAGTCTTATGGCTCTGCGTTAGATCGTCGCTATAGGATCCCCCCTGTGGACTAATTTCGAATGACAAATATATGTTGTTCAAATTTACTTGGTGATACATCTTAGAGTGTATTCTGTTGCTGTAACCTCTCTTGTCTCAGCTTACTCATGTAATGGTCAAGTTGGTCAACAACGACATCTGAAGTGCCCTTGAGAAATGTCCATATGCAGGCTAAGAGTATACATATTTTCGAGAATATACCACTGGAATGACTGGCTCGGAATATTTTTCAAAATACTCTTCTTGGTCTGCAATTGGACACCCACGAAGCAGGAATTGCAATTATCTTGACCATTACCTGTTTTATGAATCTCCATTGAAGGATAACATAAATTTACAGAAACCAAAATTTCCTTGAAAGGTATTGGCAAGTAAATGGTTAATTGAAATAAATAGTATTTTGAGCACTTTAATGCGCTGATGACACGGGGGGGGGGGGGGCGGGGGGGGGGATTAACCTGGTGCGTGTCATATATCTACACGACTCCTGTATTGACACGTTGTCACCAATACATAATCATTATCCTATCAACAACAAGTAAAGGTACCTAGACATGTGGGGATTCATCACACATAGCGTTTATAACAAGTTTTTCTGAATTACAGGAGAGAAGGGGCTTATTGGTTATATCTTGTTTGATGGGAATGCGTGTGTAGGGCTGAGTTGGATATGGGAGATGAAGTGGTGTATGCGCGATTTCCAGACAATAGATCGAAAGTCCTGAAGAAATGGCTCGTTTAAAATAGTTATTATTTTCTATAGTTTATCAGCATCCATATTAAATTCATGCCAGAGCCAACCTTTGTCTCTGTCCAGTATGTGTTTTGTTCGCGTGTGTATATAATTGACCGCATGCAGAGCGATTGTAATGCGGCTATACATAGGACTCCATGAGGTAGATATGTGCGGTTCTATCTTCGAGATTTATGCCATGGTCAACATTTCAAATTGATCTGATTTTGGTTGAAGGATTCGTAGTGGTAACTCTTTGCTTATTAGCACACTGTGGGTATTGAAGACGTTGGTATTACACCGTCCATGGTGAAGTCGGTCAAACCCAGCCCCTCCAGTTTTCTTGCGTAATGTCCATTTGTAAAGCAGGGTAACACTGGTATCTGAAAGTGTATACATGAGACCACTTGCTCAATTAACGAGACAATCAAGCTAGTGATAAATTAAAAAATTATAGGCATGGTCTGCAAATTAACATTCAATACGTTAATGTTGTAATATCCTTGACAATATTTAGTCAGTAAAGGTTTAAACCCCAAAATCTGGGATATTTAGATTGAAATAACGGTGCAAAGGACACAGGTATGGCTTCAAACGGTGCACATGGTAACGCATCAGCTGTGGCATGTATCGCCCTAAATAATTATGTTGGAAAAATATATCCAGGTTTATGCAGATCGGTTCTTATTCTTTCAGGAATTATTCAAATGAAACCCACTTAAGGCGGCTAGACACTACACTAATGATAGAGCACAAAGCCAATAGTATTAAAACACGTACTAAAAGTCACAATTTAATACGTACGTGTCGGCTGAGACAGCAACATAAATCCAGACAATTGAGTTTCCTAGAATTAACTGGCTATACCATCAACTGCTTATGCATGTAACTGCATTCATATTATACAAGGGGGATTAATACTAACTCCGTGTGTGTCAAATAAACACCAATATAGTCATGACGGCATAAACGGCCGGAGAGTAACGAACACGTATCACTAACTACATGCATTCCCTTAAAGGGAGTCAGTTGCCATGCCAGATACCCATTACGATACCACGTGACACTAGGTTTTTTTTAATACAGGCATGGGTTCATTCATCACTCTGCCAGTGCAATATCATGGTCACTCTAAATTTTATTTCACGTTTTTATCTTGAAAATATATAGATTAAGCTTCATGCATGCGGTGTAGGATAAAGATATCATGTCGATAAGTTGGCACGCGATAATCGTGTGATTTGCGTGATTATGAACATGGCAAATCTGGAAAATAATGGTGTGTTATTGAACCTCTGTTGATACATACCGTAAGCTCGATGTCATCTTGACCTTTCTCACCCAGTTTTCACCTGCGTAATTGCAATTGATCTAATTAAAGATGTTCATATCTGGTAAATATATAGGTTGGTCTCGATGAAGTGGTATATGTGTTGCTTAAAGTCCCAAAGCCAAGCTAAATGTGAAGCTGGCTATGTCCGCTAAGTAGTTATCAAGCCAACATCGGTACTTTTCAGGATGATGGTATGTTAGTACCCGTCGATCGAAGATAACGCTATTGTACTCCGGTTCAACTTGGCTTGCATACGTGTTCACATGACCCCATATTATATAACAGATTAAAAGCACATTAACACCAATATAAAAGGCAAGGCAAAATACCGGACATGGCTCAGCCATACTGTAGGCCATAGCAATCAGTCACCGTTTTGGTCACATTGCCGGTAATTGCTGCCAAGTCTGGTTGGTTCGTTTTATTCGGCGTTCTTCCTTGCGACTTACTTCGGATTATCTCTCTAGTTCACACAGCCGTACTTCGTGTATGGGTCAGAGTTAACGGGAGGACTTAATTTCTCATTCCTTTCGGTTATGTCACCTGCTTTGGCTTAAGGAAATGGGGAAACTTAAGTCGTGTCAACTGTATTACAGCTATGTGATACTATAGACTATCAATGTAGACGGGTTCGGTATCTTGGCATCACATGCTGGATAGCATGTTGATTAGTGAGTTAACTTTGTACATGAATATGACAATAACAAGAGAGAAGGGAAAAGGTAAACACGGCGATAAATGGTAATATTAAATGCATGTTGATTCAACACTCGGTGTCCAGATAACAGACAGGCAGTTTAATATTGTTATCGGTTTCTATAAATTAACAGCATGCATAATCAATAAATGTATGCCAGAAGCAACGTATGTCGCAATATAAGAATTTATTGTTAGACGATGTATGACGGGATGCCATTCAGATCACGATTAATGTGTCAAGCTATGGGAATCTTCTTGCTAAATGTTTTACCTACCGTGCATTTACGTGAGCACATTGCTCTCAGTGTCTGTGTTCAGTGTATTATTTAGCATTTGAAAATCCCATTGGGCAATGTTAAAGAAATCATTTCAAACACCATATCGGTGTATATGATGTTCTAGAAAATTGCTACTGATACATTCTAAGAACGCTTCCTGTCTGTTCGCTTCTGGGAACATGCGTCTAATTCTAAACAGCATTGTATTGAGTGGCGTTCTCTGAATCGCGTGGTTCTGTTTAATGTGGGAATTATTCAACTGAAAATAACTAAAGGTGGCGTAGCAGAAGAATAATGAAATCACACATTGCCAATTGTACTCAATTCATGTAACAAAATCCACAATTTCCTACATAATTTCAGAGTTACACCGCAAAATAAACGCATGCAATTGGGTCTCTGAGAATTAACTGGCAATGCACGCAATTCTTTAAGCATAGAAATGCATTAAGATTCGGGGACTAATATAAATCAGCAATATTTTATGCAGATGCCAAGGTCTGGTGCCTGCAAAAGGTATGTTAGGTGATATGTCACCATTGCGCATGTTGACAGCTAGAATTTCCCAACGGGTGGGCTTTGAATTAAGACCCCTTTTCGATAACTCATACTTCCACCTGCCAGGCTCTTAAGGTGTCTTGCAAAATATGTGCACATTGTGCAATGGGGCCGTATTTTCAAAATAAACATCAATTATCGGCTTTACTATTTGACTGCTGAAATTCAGCAGACTACAAATTCCATGGGGTTTAACTGAATGTGCTGAATATTTTGAAAACAGATTTAGCGAAGGTTTTTGCAGCCCTAACGTTGTCTGCCTAGGTTGGCTCAACAATATTCTGCTCCTTGAGGCAACACATCCGCCGTACATTGGACCAAGTAAATATGTAAGTTTGCATTTTATAAAAATTAAAACAAATTATTATTATATGTACACAATATTTAGCAAATTAGCGAATATTCTTGTTTGTGGTGTTTCATTGGGGACGAAACCAAAGGTTTGCACAGTTTTAACAATGAGTACCTTTATCCATAGGTGATTGCCAATTTCTCATGATTTCTTATGATGTTTTTTCACAAGATATATTGCAAGTCAATTGCAGCGTATTTAGAGGACGTATGCTATTTATACCACATAGCTATTTTAGATGTAGAGCTGATTAGGAAACAATAAGCCAATCACTTTACGTATAACACAAACATAATTTAAGCTACTAAATAATGTGATATCGAGTTGCGGAATCATCTCACTTGAGAAGTTAATGGTTATTATTTGAAAAACACAGACTTGCACCTAATTATAACATACATTGGCCCAAGCCTACTGAGTTTAGATTGCAAACTGGAGGCAAATACATTCCAAACCCATGTTTATGATATTTATAATATACATTGGCTATAAGATGTTGGCCCAGCATTGGCCCAACAGCTGTAGCGCAGCGTAATTTTGCTACTGCTGTGCCTACATTGCCCCAAAACATGTATGTAGTATGTACAATATACATTGGCTATACGTTATGCTATTGGGCCAATGTTGGCTAAACAAATATAACCCCACTAGAATTCTGCCACCGCTGTGCCAACTTCAGACGAATTCTTCGGTTCAATTGGCGATGATGTCAACCAATTGACAACGTTGACCCAACATTCCCAAAGGCTAATGGCGACAGTGCCAAGAAATCAGCACCGTTGGCCCAACGCAGTAATGTTATCTGCAGAGTTGAGTAAAATTGTTTTCCAAATATGCATCATGTCCACAGTTATTGCCAATGCAATTATTGTCTGGTGTATTGAATCAATCAGCCGGTTAATACCAGCTAATAGGTCGTGTCACTGGATGCGAAAAATAATCTCCGATAGACACACAAATACTAATCATAATAATTTTGCTCATACAACTTAGTTCACACGATCTATTTTTATAAATTAAAAAAGGACACAGAATGACAAGCCTTACAAAGCTCGGGGTGTAACATGGCTAATTTCGGTACAGTAGCATTCAATGTTGTCCTTGCTAATACGATTCAATTCAATTTATTTCTATCAAATTATTTGATATGATAGGTGATTCGTCATAGCTCCTCTTTACATTGAAACGCTTGATCTGTTATTCTGCTAATGTCAAAAACACACAGTGATAGATGTACGCGATCTAAAGCCAGTGGCAGACGGCCCAACATGCATGAACTTGCATGTGTACGTTATACATGTGCATCCTAGATGATCCTACATCGACATGCATTGTCCTATAATGCCTATTTCTCTAGATCAGACCTCACAATTGGCTCTCTACGTATGTGATTATCATGCACACGCGTTATTTTGTCACTCAATAGCCACTCTTCTGTCGAGATGTACATCAATACATGCAATGCTTAGGAACCTAGGGTATAAGTAATGGTTTTATTATATGTGTATTTGTCAGGGCATCTCATACCAATTCCACGTCTAAGTAGAGTGATTTCTTTATGACACAGGATGCGCCGAGAAAGGGTGAATGAGAGCTGAGAGCTACAACACAATTCTACTGCTATTATTAATATTGTCTTGTCCTGCCGATCATGTTAGGCATGCATTGCTCTGCAATGTCTATAGGTATGTACGTCTGGTAGAGGAACTCCCATGTAAGCTTCGTCCACACTATTTCGGCATTGGGATACATCGAACCCTGAATTCCTATACACAGTAACTACACAGGTAGGTTGTTGAATAATTTGAAACTAATTTGAGTTGACACTGGTTGTTCTTGCCTAAGGCAAGTATCCAATTATTCAACAGCCTCTTTAATACATCTTGAAGGTATACCATTTGTAAAATTAGTGGAGTATTCAATGTTCATGACGGACCTGCATACGTTATTGAATACGCATTTTGAATATGACGTCAGTCTAAATGTGACATAGTTCATTATAGCGTCATATAGTTGAGTTAGAGATTGGATCTATCCATTGCTCTAGATATTTGCAGCTAAATTAGCCACTTCCATGCCAGCAGGTATAAGCATACGATATAGTGCATTTTAATGGAACACCTCAACCAAAATTAGGAATTCGTCTGGTACGATTTTCCGGCCATAACCTCTGTGTGACATATTTATATATTGGCCATGCCACAAAAGAATGCCATTCCCTTTTTAAAACAAAACACCTACCGTCTATAATTCTGAATGTATCCGATCTTCCACTCAAGTATATAACGTCATAATCAATTCCGCAATGTCACAATCATGATGACGTGTATCTCTGTCATAGGAATCGTCCTGAAAGCAGCTCATGATGTATAGGAATTGTCTCTCGCTGGAGAATTTACAATGTAATAAGCAGTCCGTTTAATATTTGGAAGTCAATTTGACTGGGAGCTAGCAACAGTCACCATGCTCAAATTAGATCCGACAGCATAAGTGTATAATTACCATAAAATCCAGTCGGAATCCAGTGTTCAAAGTATAAATGATGATACCAACATGCGCATATAGTCGGTGGAGCATAGAGAGAAACGGACGGGGCCTGGTGGGATAGTTTGCATGTAATTTGTTTGGAAGTGTGTGCGCCAGGGTAACAATAGTACTTCCAATCAACTTACTTTCGAAAAACAGTAGAGCCTGCATATAATGTACTGGACATTGTATTCATATTTGACGAATGGTGTATGCATCATTCACGGTGATTAACGAGACGATTGCCCAAAGTCGACAGTGCCATTTTCTACCTGAATTCAATTAGCGCTACCGTGAGCTGGTAATCTGTGGCGTACGTACATTGATTGATGTGTGTTAATCGATCATGTGCACTCGTCAGCGGTGTTGGTATACATTCTCCTCGTGCCTGGCTTCTAGCATGTACACAGGCAGTAGCAATACGTGTATATCGTCTAGTCCCAGGCATCTAGCACATACACGGGCATTGGTAGTACATGTATATCGCCAAGTATAGGTAGACACTCCTCGAGCCAGGCTTCCAACACGTATACGGGCATTGGCAGTACATCTATGCCATCCAGTATAGATAAACACTCTCTTGCCTGGCTTCTAGCATGTACACAGGCATTGGCCGCACATGTATATCGTCCAGTATAACTATACATTCCTCTTGCCTGGCTTCCAGCACGTACAAGGACATTGGCAGTGCATGTGTATCTTCCAGTATAGATACACATTCCTTGCGCCTGGCTTTTTTCACGTACACGGACATTTACAATATATATTGCCCCGTATAGGTACGCACTTCGCGTCCCAGCCTTCTAGGACGTACACGGACATGCCACCACATATCATACAGTATAGGTGCATATTCCTCGAGCCTGGCTTCTAGCACGTGTACGGACATGTCAGTGTGTATTGTCCCGCATGGCCATAATAGGGAGATTCGATCTGTCCCTCAAGTATATAATGTCATAATTAATGACGTCATTATCTAGGTGACGTCACAATGAAGATAAAAATAGTCATCACTAGTGGACCAATTGTATGTATTTGATGTATTTACAATTTTACAAACAAGTTGTTGAATATTTTGAAATTAATTTTGCCTTTGGAAGAGATTAGTTACACATGGGTGGGGCATAGCTAGATAATGATGCCTATTCTCTCAGAAACCAAACGCCTCTTCACCACGACGTTCATCTTTCATCTGCGTGATAGTAGTGTGTGATTGCGGGAATATTGTATAGATTTAATATGTTTTACAAACAACGCTCTTAACTTCAAAATAGATGTCAGCATTAGTCATAAGAGGAAGGTGTAGAGCCTAATAGCTTGGCCGATAACGTTCATATCATCTGTCTGTATGTGCTAAATACACGAACGTCTTACACTGAGACAGGAATGAAACTAAGTAAAATAGTTACGAAAACATAATATGATTAATTTCCCAATTCGAGTTAATATTGCTTTGTATCCTAAGCAGTTAAAACTGTGTGAATAAAATCGAGTGTACCATACGTCCTCCTCGTTCTCGTCCTACCTATTCTGCCAGACAGTTACACCAATGGTCAGATTGAACTGTGCCGTATTACTTAGCGTCGCAGGGAGGCCATGTAGCATGTCGCCTGTGCTGGTATATGCAGGCCAACTCTGTCACCTAAGATCAGTATGCAAATGGAAATCCTTAAAGCTATGTTCGGTCGTCATAGGGCTTGATCGACATGGATAAATGTGTAAATCCCCAATTTGGAACGTGTGCTACAGGTAGGAGTGTAGTTTGTTATGGTCAGTTCTCAATTCTTCTGAAGATTATTCATATGATAGCGTTTTCCTTCGAGGCAAGGCATCACTGCCAGGTTAGGGCAAGGTTCCCCCTACTCGTGAACTACCATCTGCTGCGTCAGTACCTTCTATTTCACAATGGACAGAAATCCACTGCAGAACGCATTTTACTGTTTTGTCTTCAATACAGACACGTGCTGGCATCAACCCATTGTTGTCTCAGGCAAGGTGGCGTTTTTCTGAACAGCGTACAGACAATGCATTAGTGAAGCTTGCATTAATGTCCTTGTTTTGCGTATCTGGTCTGTTAAGGTGGTCGCTGCCATTTTTATGTCTCGTCTTCTGCCCTGTAATTGTATGATAATTTGTCTGTAGGGTATGATAGAAAACGTCATGCTAAACATTACGAATTGTACATGCGTGGCCACGTGACATGTCCTGTGACGTGATCCTCTAACACAGGTTGTATTGACCACCTATCTTAAAGAACCATCTCTGCAGAGCATTCTCATGGTGGGATTCTGGATCCGATCTGCCATTCGAGCATCTGATACTCGCATCTTCCACGCCAGTAATCTGGAAATGGGCAGAGCTTAGCTGGAAATGGGCTAGGTTTAGGTAGAAATGTGTTCCTATATTGCAAACAGTACCTTCTTTTATCTGTTCTGAAAGAAACCATTTAGAATACACTTCATATCTATATTTGTAATATCCGTTTGAAAATCGAATTAATTAATGTGCAGTTAATGCGTGAGAAGGTGTTGGATATTGATCGTGCATTTATTCCGCCACGTCTATCCTTTATCCGATCGATTGACGGCCTTGCCTTACACGCGTTTGCCTTTCTCAAAGCAATGACGCTGATGCGTGTTCTAATCAACTTTTCTGGATACATATGGCACTTGCAAATCTTAAACACTGCATAGCATACGCTAAAAATCGCGTCTTTATTTGCGACCGACTGATGTACTTCGCACGCAAGCCTTTTTATCGTACAACGCACTAGAAACTCAGTGATTCAGTTATAAGTGGACACCTTTGTTACTTAGAAATACTGTATGCTCTACACAATGTCTCGATTAGACGCGCTCAATCGTGCATAGTCACTACCACATTATGATTTATATGCCAAGATGTTTCCTAACTTTTAAGCATCCTATGTGATGGAGCTTTTGGTCATTGGTTGACGACTAGGAGCATTTTGCATACGGCACAACAAGAGAAGGTGTGAAGAGGAGCTTACATCTATATATACAAACACATTCAGCATTCGAGAGTGAAAATTGCTGTGTGTAGTCACACATTATATACACGAGCATTACTCACTAAATACAGTTGATCAGGATGGCAGTTGTCATGCACATTATCGGTAAGATACCACGAGAGCACATGACGTTAAAACACATGGCGGTACACTCGTCACTCTGACAGAATTACAATATATTCGCATCTATTAGAAATACCACGATGGGAACGTGGTGCATAGAACCTGAATTGCTTAAGTATGTGATCGGCTGTGAGATAATACCACTTGCGCAATTCAAGCCACCCTGCCCATATACACGTCCATTTCTCATGGTTTTCAGTACCTTTTCAACTTTTGCTGTTTTAATCGGTGTTAATAATGATCTGTGTCAGGTCTGCAACCGTAGTATCGTAATAACTCAATGAGACATAACCACGAGCTGGTCCACGATTGCTTTTCTTAAACCAATGACGCTGATGCTTGGTCTAATCAGTTTTTTAGATGCATATGCTAATTGCAACTCCTAAATACTTCATAGCATACGGTAACGATCGCCTCTTTTTGGGGCATTTTATCGGGCATCGCACTAGATACTGATCCAGTTATAATTAGAAATACTGTCAGATCTACATACTGTTTCGATTAGGTGTGTTGAGGCATGCCACACAATATCACTCTGTGATTGATGTGCCAGGCTTCGCCGTTCCTATTAGAAATGGCAAAGTGTATTTCATGTTATTATCTTGGAAACATATAGATTGAGCTTCACTCCTGTAGCATAGGATAAAAATATGCCACTTATAGTTGTGCATATATATCTGAAAGTCGTGTGATTTGCATGATTCTGGGCATGGCAATGTTCTAGGTAAGTGTGCGTCATTGATCCTCCATTGTACTGCATGGTACACGATCGATAGCATACGCCTTTCATTGATCTATTAAAGATGTTCAAATAGCAGATGTCAGCGTAGTTATATCCATTAAACTGTTAACGAGATAATCTGGCAATACCGATGCTCTTCTGGAAGATGGTATGTGCTAGTGTCAGTTGATCAGATTTAAGAGCATGCCAATCTGTTCCAGATCCGGTCCAACTCGCCTACCCACATGCTTACATGACCCCATATGGTAGTTAACCAGGCATTATCCCAAGATACACAAGGCGAGCGCACAGACTTTACATGGTTCAGCCATTGTCTGGGACGCAGCAGCCAACGATCAATCTTGTTTATTAGTACCCGTGAGCTAAATAAGTATAGACTGGCACTGAGTACCGTGAAGCCAAACAGCTGGCGGACTGGCCGGTTTGTTTTATGTGGTGCTCACAGTAGTGGGATACTCCGAAGTAAGTTCAATCCACCGCTGTCAAAGATTGGCCAACTCGTCGTACTTTGGGTAAGTGTGAATGGTTACACGAGTAAAACATAATTCTGTGACTGAGTGGACTTATTCCTTTTCATTGGAACCAATAATACTATATGTACCCATTGGCCAACCCGTCATAACTTGGGTAGATGTGACGCCATACCTTGGGTAAGTGTGACGTCATATCATGTGTAAGTGTGAATGTTTATACGAGTAAAACGTAATTCTGTGATTGATTAGACTTACTTCGGAATATTGGAAGCAATAATAAAATATGTACCAAACATTGTCTTATTTGGATGTATTTACACCAAGTCTTGTCAAAGTGTTCCAATAAACACTTTATATCATCCTTATGAAATAAAGGTTGATATTACATCCAATTCCTGAGATATAACCCTTACAATTTTGTAATGCACTGGCGTCATTTAGAAACGATAATATTTCGATTGGGGCCCTCATTATATTTAGAGCATTCAACAGCCAAGACAAATATTCACATCTCAAAACATGCAAACTCTAGCGAAAGTACTTTATTTCCCAAATGACTTCAATACATTATACAACCTGTAAGGGCCATAATTCAGGGATTTGACGTGGAACACACCTGTTTTCAGGGATTTGACATGGAACACACTTCTTTTTCACACTGTTGATATATAAAGTGTACTTATAAGAACATTCGGGCATGACTTGATGCCCATATCAAGAAATAAGACAAAATCCGATGTCTGAATATTTTGCTTTATAGGGTCCAATAGTGAAATTGACGTTTGACATATATTCTCCAGAAAGTATGACACACCGCCTAGTTTTTATATAGATCGTGGGGGATGCACACATGTACACACCAGTCAACGCTATAGTTAGACGAGTTAACCATTATGCAATACTTGTAGTTCACCAAAGTAGCATGTATAGACCCCTTAAAGTATGTTTTCTGAAAAAGAATAAAAGAAACCTCTCATTAACGTCCATCTATTCCTGGGACCGCGCGGCAGTGGTTCTAGAGGATGGGTGGTCGTGAGATCACTGGTTTTAAAGAACCTCTATCATGTTATCACAAAGCCTATATAGACTGCTAAATTGTGGATTTGTGCTGAGAATATGTCGTTTGTGAGATAAATTGGTGGTCTACTAGGTGGCCATTATGGACATGATTTACAATAGTCACTTCACACAAATTAATAGTAAGAAACTATCACCTCGTATATTCCCCAAAAAATTGGTCCAGATCCTAGGATGATTCATACTAAGGAAAAATTATTTACCTCTCCGGGATGTAGAAATTGTTTGAGTGCAGCTTTTCTGGCAATCTTGATCACTTCTTCAGCACTAACTGACGGTCGCTGGCAACGTCTCTCTGGTCAGTTCTTGTGGAGTCACTTGCCGGCATGGACTTGTAGACTGCTGGTATACGGTAACCCTCGTCTCGGTTCATCAACCAACCATGACGAGGGCGACCGTATACCAGCAGTATACCGGAGAGGTAACTAATCTTTCCTTATTATATATCACCTCCTTGATTTATCGGAAGCCATCTTGCCATTCACGAGTATGGGCGCAGTCTTACATTTGCCCCTCCTGTGCCAGCTGAGCCATTTAATGGTCAAACTGACCAAACAACAACTTTGCAGTGGTCTTCAGACATGGCTATTTAAAAGGCCTGGAGAATAGTATATTCGAGATTACCACCTACATTTTTCTCGCGTTTTAATAACGATCTGTGTCTGATTCTTCTGGCGAAATTAGAAAAAAATGTCTTATCGCATCTGGTCATAATGGCAGATGTGTTTTTGTTTTGTTTGCAGTCTTATGGCTCTGCGTTAGATCATCGCTAGGAGTATTCCCCCTGTGGGCTAATTTCGAATGACAAATATATGTTGCTCAAATTACGTGGTCATACATCTTAGAGTGCATTCTATTGCTTTAACCTCTCTTGTGTCAACTTAACCCTGTAATGGTCCAGTTGGTCAACCACGACATCGGCAGTGATCTTGAGAAATGTCCATATGCAGGCTAAGAGAAGAATATTTTTTGGTGAATTTCCCACTGGAATGGCTGGCTCGGTAACGGAGCCAGTCATTCCAGTGGTGAATTTCCAAATATACTCATCTTGGTCTGCAATTGGACACTGGCCAGGCAGAAATTTGATTTGGCTTGTCCCTTGCACCGTAGATGAATGCTCATTTGAAGGATAACAGAAATCTGGTTTTCGTAAATTTTAGTTATAAATTTGCGAACAATACTCTTTTTGACAACAACAATCAAAATGTCCTTTCAAGGTATTGCCAATTAAATGGTTAATTGAAAAAATAGTATTTTGAGCGCCTTAATGCGCTGTTGATACAAGAGAGGTTAACCTGATGACATTGCATGTACTGACTCGTGTATTGCTGCCATACATTGTCACCAATACATCATCATTGTCCTATCAACAACAAGTAAAGGTACGAGACATGTGGGGATTCATCACACATGGCGTTTGTTTGAGAAACCAGTTTTTCAGAAATACTGGAGAGAAGGAGAGTATTGGTTATATCTTGTTTGCTGAGGATGCGTGTGTAGCACCGTGTTGGATATGGGGAAGAAAGGGGTGTATGCTCGATTCAATGCCCGATTTCCAGACACTATATCGACAGGTCTGAAGATATGGCTCGTTTAAAATAGTTATTATTGTCTATAATTTATCAGCATCCATATTAAATTCATGCCAGAGCCAACGCGAGTCTTCACTGGTGTATATAATTGACCTCATTCAGAGCAAATCTAATGTGTCTATCCATAGGAATCCATTTGGTGGATATTTTCAGCTGTATCAACGAGATTTGTTAGTTACGCCAGTGTTTAGCCATGGAAACAGGCTGATACCACACGCGCAAACGGTGTATTTCCAAAGTGCAGCGGGTACCAACGGCTAAACACTCGTGTCACGAATGTATTGCCCATCAGACGTCTGAGGGAGATATTTCATCATAACATGACATTTAGATAAGCAATTTTTGAATTCGACATCTCGACAGCGAAGCCAAACGCAGTTAAATCTATCCATAACTGACACAGCATGGACCATTATATTGTAAACGCGTTAATAGCATTCAGTTCACGTGACGTGTCAGTGTCAGATTTGTTGTTGTCATTAGCAGTTGGACGGTGTGTTTGCTGAAGCAGGTGTGTCCTCATTGTTTGTAAACATACTGCCGCTGCACCTGTCAGCTGATCTAGCTATCCTACATGGATATGCGTAATCCATTTCATATCAATACCTCGATTAATGTAATTGACACGCTCGTCACACATAAAGATGACATATTGTTGGCAGATCAATATTCTTGGGTTGTGATATGGAGCGGTTTGATGGTAATCCGTCATTTTTGATAGCTATGATAAATTCATGGCTCGGTCGCGTATTAAATTCGCTATAGAAGCGGGCTGCACAGCTTTGCTGTAGCCACGGCACCCAGTCAAATTAGGTTCAAACTATGCAACAGCTTTCCTGCATAGTTGTTTTACATTGAAATACTTGATAGTCAAAAATGCCGAATCGGGCGCAAATCTGCCAATTTAGACAGGCATATTATTATAATGAGCTTTATGGCCAGCTGCACAGTAAAGCTAAACACGCTTTTTAAGCAGGGCATATAGCGCGGAATGCCCATTTGTAAACCAGGAGAATCCTGGTATCTGAAAATATACAAATGGGAGACATGCTCAATTCACCTTTCCAGAGTATCCACCCATCATCAGACCTCGTATGACGTCATAATCAGCCCAGCGCTTGTATGATGAGGTCCTACTCATTACGTCACAAAGGGTTCCATATCGACCGTCAACAAATCTCAAATATTCCACACGTTGTATGACTTGTATGTCTTTGTAATTGTTTGCTATTTAATAAACATGCTGTTGAATATTTTGAAACTAACTTAGGCAGCAACAGCATCCAGTCAAATTGGTTTCAAAATATGCAAAGCTTAAATGTGTAGTTGTTTTGGAAATTGATAGTCGGGGTGTTCAGAGCTCGGTCGATCCCAACACGAGCGAAGTGTGGGTGGAGCCTAGCTAGAGATGTGCGGGGCATAGCTAAAACCGGAAAGATCCATTACCGAGGCAGTCATTCCAGTGATAAATTTAAAAAAAAGTGTACGCATCGTCTACAAATTAGCATTAAGTGAATTAATGCTGTAATATCCTTGAGCATATGCATTCATTAAAGATTTACGTCCCGAAGATCTGGGATATTTAAATGGAATTAACGGTGCAAATGACAACGGTACGGTTTATAACGGTGCACATGGCAACGCATCAGCGACAGCATTTATCGCCCTGTAACATTATCTTGGAAAGAGACACTCAAGTTAATGCAGATCGGCTCTATTTCTTTCCGGAATTATTCAAATGAAGACCCATAAAGGTGGCACAATAATGATAGGGCACAAAGCCAATAGTACTAAAACCATGCACTAAAATCGAGAGTTTACTACGTAAGTGTCGGTTTAGACAACGACATAAATCAAGACAATTGCGTTTCCTAACATTAACTGGCAATACCATCAATTGCTTATGCATGGGAAGGAATTCATATTATACAAGTGGGACTAATATTAACTAAAAGTTATCACCATAACAGTCATAACGGCACACGCGACCTTTTTCGTTGGGTATAGGAATGCCCCTTTTGCAGGCCAAGAGAAGACTATATTTGAACATTTACCAATGGAATGTCTGGCCTCGTAGCCTGCCATTTCTGTTGCAATGTTTTACAAATAGTTTTCTCTTGGCCTGCAAATGGACCCCGATCAGGCAAACTATTATGAATTGCTTGAGCTTTTGACTTTGAAGCCGTTCTAAATATCATCTTGTGTGGATAAATGTCAATTTAGGGGACACCAGAAACTGTTTTGTGTAAATTCCATTAACTATCCACCACCTGGCTAAAAGTACCAGCATCTTCTACCGATCACTAGAAGTATGTATTCTCAATAAATAATGTCCGGACTCGATCTGTTACTCAAGGAGCTAACGTCATAATCAAGTGTGTCACTAATTAAAATGACTTAGACCTTGACGGAAATCGAAAAAAACTTGAACATTTTGTTTTCTATGGCAGCAGCAGCTCCCAGTCCAATCAGTTTTAAAATAGCCAACATGCAGCTTTTCTTGAAAATTTTAATTTTGGAAATTCAGATTTTAAAGTTTCAAATAGATTCCAGGATGCGTAAACAATGGGCAAGACTTGGCTAGTCACGGATCCTCATTTTGCAAACATTACCATATTTTAGCTGTTCTGAAAGAAACCATTTAGAGTGCACTTCATGTCTATTATTATAATATTCGTCTGCAAATCGTGTTACTTGGTGTCTAGTGACTGTATGCGACGGTTCCAGATATGGATAATGTGTTATTCCTCCAGGTCTATCCTTTACCAGAACGATGGCCGTCCTGGCGTACTCGTTAACGTGGCCCTTGGAGAAAACTCAGTGGCTCACTTATATGATGGCCAACTATTATGGAGCATTGCCCACACCTGCATTAAGACTGTTTTGCAAATAAATTCACCTTTCCAGAGTAGCCGTCTATCAGTTGACGTTATATGATGACACAATCAGCTGCGCGGCGTGTAGGATCTGGAAAATAGACCGGTTATTCTCGGTAATGGGCTTTATGCAGTGCTTAAAGTATCAAGGGCATGCTCAATGCCAGCCTGGGTATATCCACTATGCAGTTAACGAGCAAAACTGGCAACATCGATACTTTTCAGGAAGATGGTATGTTAGTGTCCGTCGATCAAAAATAACGCTACTGTTCTCTGGTTCAACCTGGCTTGCACACTTATTTGCATAGCCCCCATGTTACGGATTAAAAGCACATTAGCAGTATCTATTAAGCGCAAGCCAACATACCAGATTTCGCTCAGCCATAGTCTAGGATGTAGCAATCAGTCACCATTTTGGTTACACTTGCCGGTAATTGCTGCGAAGACAAACAATCTGCAGACTCGTTGGTTTGTTTTATGTGGTGTTCACCCTTGTAACTTACTTCGGAGTAGCATTTTAGTGTGGACACAGCCTTAGTTTGCGTATGGCTCTGAGTTAGCGGGAGGACTTAATCACATTCCTTTCATTTGAAGGTCCTTCCAGGCAAATTAGTTTCAAAGTATGCAACGTATCAGTTCTCATGCCTTTCAGGTATGCCGCCTGCCTTGGCTTAATGAGATTGTGAAACTGTTCAACTGTATCACAGATATGTGATGCTATAGACTATCAATGTAGACAACTTCGGTATCTTGGCATCGCATGACAGATAGTCAGTTGATGAGTGAGTTAACTGTGTAAATGAATATGACAATAACACGAACAAAGAGTAAAAATAAGCCCTGCGATACATGATATTATTAAATGTATGTTGGTTCAACCCTCGATTTCCAGACAATAGACAGAACGTTTTATATATTTAGCATTATATGTACGTTATCGGCATGCATGATACTAAATGTATGCCAGAACCAACGTGTCTCGCAAGCTAAGATGTTATTGTTAGCTGATGTATATAAAGGATGCCATTCAGATCGCAATTAACGTGTCTGGCTATAGGAATCTGCTTGATAAATATTTCACGTATTTTACGTAGGCAAATTACGTCCTGTGCCTGTGTCCAGTGTATTATTTAACAGAAATCACATTTGGCAATGTCTAAGTAATGTAGCCGCTGGGGTGTGCGTGGCTCCGCCGCTAGTGCTGCCTGTCGCTGCTGCCGTCACAACCGATGCTGCTGCTGCTGCTCCTTCTGCTGGTCAGTCAGCCATCGTGCTTGGGGAGCGGTCGCCGCGCATCTCTGGTGTCCACAAAACCGACCTCCAGGGCCGGGGAGACAACCACGTTCCAGTGGGCTCGTGCAGCCATTGCTGCGACAATTGAACACCGCCGTATCGCCCCGGCTGTTCGTGTCCCCTGCGTGTCTAGCCTTCATTTCCAAGGTGGAAAGAACGGTGCTAGTACAATGTAGTTTACTCAATTAAAAAGTAGCAAACGGATGTTTGTGTCTTTTTGTCTGCTTGCTACTTATGACGGCGCATGTAAAAAACAAAAAGTGGTGTGTTAGTTTAATATCTCGCCAGCGCTACCTAACCGAACTAGTCATATATAGAGGGATATCGTGAAAGGTACCCCTGTAGGGGAAAGTCCGGACAGGGCACATCAGTTGGTTTAATATAAACTATATCTGCCCCAGGCTGGCCAAGAATGAGTGGTTTACGAGTGGAAAGTTCCTCGCATGGGCATCCGTCGCAGGAAAATGTCTACAACGCTGTAGCGGAGGAAGAGAGGAAAATAGGAGCGAGAGAAGCGTCCTAGGGTATACATGCAGGGCACGAATGGAGAACCCAACCATTAAGATGCAGGGGATGAATGCATCCTTACGCTTGAGTGGGAGGAAATTTACGATGGTACACGCACAGTGGAGCCTTAAAGATGAGGATTCCGACCATTAATATGGATGGAAAAAATGGATACTCTTTCCACTTGCTTCTGAGGAAATATATGACGGGACCAACATCGGGGTGGCTTGTGGGAAGGCAGCCGGTGGGCGGCCGACAATAAAAATGCAAGGGAAGAATGGAGGTACCCTCATCGTTTGTGAGCTGACGTATTGAGAAACGTCCCGCTGTAACAATGAAGAGGAAATATGTGTTTCCCCCTAACACCTACATGGATACGGATGTACAATTTTGCGAGAGGAAAATGCCTCGCGCGGGCCTCCGTCAAAAGAAAAATGCATTCAACTCCGAAGCGGAGGAGGAGAGCCGTAAAATTGGCCGCCCTCCTGACTTACAAAGTTGAAAAAGATTAGTATGTGTTTTTATCCTAATGTAGTTATTTTACTGTTGGTGTGTACGGTGTGTACGTAAAGATGGGGTGGCTGATTTTTATGGAATTCAGCACCATCATCTTGTGTGAATTAAAGATCTAGTTTAGTTGATACCGTTCAAAGTTTTGCGGACCATATGAGGGCCTAAACTATCATTTACGTTTTGTGTCCAGACACATACTTTTAGACCGCAAACGGCGTAGCACCAATTGTCTTTAACAAATACGTCTCTTTGGCGAGGATGCTCGGTACCGTTGTCGATACCCCACGGATCATCTCTCCTCAGACGGACAGCGTGCCCTAACTATCTGCCTGCTGAATTTCGGTAGACTGCATATTTCATGGGGATCAACTTGGGGTGTGCTGCATATTTTGAAAACAGATTGACTGAAAGTTGTTCGTGGCCCAACGTTTTCTAGATTGTCTGCCTGCTCAACACTATGCCGCTCATTGGACCAATATTTCCGCCCAACGTTGGACCGAGTAAGTAAGTATGTAAGTAAGGACGTTTACATTTTACGAAGTGCTTACCCGTTCCCCCGTATGGATCTTTCATCTCGGTTAGACCGTGAGCTATGCACCTATTTAAAGCAAGGTGGTATGGAGCAACGGAGACTGAAGCGCCTTGCTCTAGGATACAATGTGGTGGCCCGGCTGGGACGATAACTGTCAGCCTTTGATTTACCAGCGCTCGCTCCTAACCACTATGCCACTACGCAGCGTAACATATAACATATACACATATAACATTGGCCCAACATTGACAGCATAGGTTGGTCCACCATCATTCCGTTCGAACATTGGTCGAACTGTGGGCCAACATATTTCTTTACAAATATTAGTGAACTATTCGATACAAATTTATTTTTATATGTACAACATATTTGGCAATTTGGCAATTTGGCAAAAGTGGTACAATGTTGTTGTGTGTTGTTTTTAATTGGGGACGAAACCGACGGTTTGCAAAGTTTCTTTACAATGGTTACCTTTCTTCATAGGTGATTGCCAATTTCTTATGATTTCTTATGATGGTTTTTCACAGGGACATATTGAAGCTAAATTGGAGTATTTAAAGAACGTATGATATGTATACCACATAGCTATTTTAGATATAGGGCTGCTTATGAAACAATACGCCAATCACTGTATTCATAATACAAGATGATCTCGAGTTGTGAAGTTACCTCTCTTGAGAAGTGAAAGGTTATTATTTTTAAAAACCTACATATTTGGTCCAACATTGGTCCAACGACTGTACCGCAACGTAACTGTTCCAATGTTGTGCCTATATTGGTCCAACACACGTATATAATATGTATATTTTACATTGGCTATATGTTATGCTGTTGGCCCAAAGTTAGACAAACAACTATGACACAACTATAATTTGCTATTGTTGTGCCAACATTAGGCAAATCCTTCAGCGCAATTTGCATTGTTGGCCCAAATGCCCAAAGGCTAATGGCGACCGTGCCAACACATAAGCAACGTTGGCCGAACGTTGTAATGCTATCTGCAGCTTTCAGTGAAATTGTGTTTCAAATATTCAGCATGTCCACAGTTTTTGCCAATGAAATTATTGTCTGGTGTATTGGAGCAATCAGGCGGTTAATATGAGCTGGTAGGTAGCGAAAAATAATCTTCGATAGACATAAAAATAATAATAATAATAATAATAATAATAATAATAATAATAATAATTTTGCTCACACAAATTAGTTCACACGGAGCTAATTTTATAAATTAAAAAAGACACAACATGACAACCATTAACACGCATTGGATGTAACATGGCTAATTTCGGTACTTTATGTTAATACGATTCGATTCAACTTATTTCTATCAACTTAGTTGATATGATAGATGTATCGGCATAGCCACTGTTCACGTTGGCCAGCTTGATTCATTAATCTGTCGGTGTAAAAAACACAGTGATATATGTACGTGATCTAAAGCCAGCGATAGACTGCCCAACATGCATGGGCATTGTCAGTACATATTGTCCAGTATAGGCACACACGCCTCTAGGCTGGCTTCCCGAACGTACACAGATAGTGTCAGTACGTAGTGCCCCTTATAGGTACAGAGACCTCCTCCCAGCCTTCTAGCGCACACCTGGGCATTGCCATTACATATTGTCCAGCATGGCTCCAATAGAGAGATCCGATCTGTTCCTGTGGTATATGATGTCATTATTAATTACGTCACTATTGAGATCCCAATAGTAATCACACAGTACTCCGTCATGAAGATCGAACTAGTCCTCACTATTGGACGAATTGTATGTCTTTGATGTAGTTACAATTTAATAAACATTTTGTTTAATAAGTTGAAATTAATTTTGCTAGGAGTTGTTCCAACAGCTCCATTCAACTTAGTTGTACACTCTTCTACAGCTTATATATATAATTACCATCAACTCCATTAAAAAATTATCAATATAATTCATGGACTTGAATTATGATTGCGTAGAGTTCAAAGGAGACGAATCGACCCCACCATACGTACACAATGGGATGCGCTTAGTTACTAATGGGCAGGGCATAGTTAGATAATGATCCCTATTCTCTCAGCAGCTAATGAGCCTCTTCACCACGACGCGCATCTTTCATCTCCGGGAGTGCATGTGCTACGTACACGAATGACCTATACTGAGACAGAAATGGAACTATATAAAATAATTACGAAAACGTAATATGATTAATGTCCCAATCCGGGTTTATATTGCTGCGTATCCTAAACAGTCAAACATGTTTGCATAGAATAAATTGTATCATGCATCTTCTTTCCCGTTTTACTTCTTTTGCCGGACAGCTAAACCAATGGGCAGGTTGAAGTGTACGCATTAATTAGCGTTTCAGTGCGGCCATAGAGCGCGTCGCCTGTGCTGGTATATGCAGGCCAATCCTGCCCCCTAAGATCGGTCTGCAAATGTAAATCCTGAAAGCTATGCCCCGTCATCATAGGGCTTGATCGACATGGATACACGTGTGAATCCCCGATTTTGGACATGTGGTACAGATGGGAGTGTAGTTTGTTATGACCAGTTCTCATTTCTTCTGAAGATTATTTTTATAATACCCTTTTCTGTCCGTTTGGAACAACATTCATCATTCTCTTGGACGACTATCTACTGCGCCAATACCCTTTATTCGATAATGGACATACCCCCACTGCAGAACAGCAATAGCCCTTTTCACTTGATCCATTCATCCGATAACATCATAATCAACTATGTAAGGTGTAGAATGGCATCATAATGAATGACGGCATGAATGACGTAGATATGTACGTCACGAACGCATGTTTGACGACTGACTATGCGTTGGTATTCGAATTATCTGGCTTTACTATTTAGTAAATATTCTGTTGAATATTGTGAAACTAATTTGACTGGACGCTGCTGACTGGACGCTGTTGCTGCCATTGTCAGCAACAGAGACCAGTCAATTTAGTTACAAAATATTCAACAGCTTACCTGTATATGTTTCAGGAAATTGATAGTTAGCGCATTAGGGGATCGAGTAATCCCAGCACGGTGCGTTGTTTTGTGGGGTTGGGGTGGGGGTGAAGCTTAGCTGGGGATGGGCATAGCTAAAACCGGAACGGTCCATTGAGTAATGTCCTATGCTTGGTAGCTGTTTAGTGAACAGCGTACAGACAATACATCATTGACGCTTACATTATTTTTCCTGTTTGTGTTGATCTGGTCTGTTAAGGTGGTTGCTGCCAGTTTTATGTCTTGTCATCTGCCCTGCAATTGGAGGAGAATATTCGTGTAGGGTATGGGAGAAAATGCCAAAATACACATTACGCAATGCACGCTAGTGGCCAATAAACATGTACCGTGACGCTGATCCTGTAACACAGGTTGTATAGTCAACATCTATCTTAAAGAACCATCTCTGCAGAACATGTTCATGGTGTGAGTGAGATGGGGTATCCGATCTGTCACCCATGAAGGCAGAGAGGGATCCGATCTGCCACTCGAACATCTGATATGCTCAATTGCTATGCCACTAATTACGTGACGTCACCGTCAGAATGAATAAAAAAGTATGTCACGAATTGCATGAATCGTATGCTGTTGATGATTATACAATTTAATCAACAGTCAGAAATATAGGTTAGAAATAAGTGTGTCTGCCATAGACAGCAGTATCCAACCGTTAAATTGGTTTAATAATATTCAACAGCGTTCTTCTGCCGTGCACATGAAAAGCCTAGCAACTCACATTATGTTGATTTTGAGATAATTAAGAAAACAGTGAATTACCGTGCCTTAATGATACACTAGCTGCATAGTCAAGCTTAATGTTTGACGGTGCTTTATTATGAACACATTGAACTACCAATAAACGGTATTCTTCCTCGTCATTTATAAAGATGTGTAATGTGACTTACTATTTTTTCCATTGTATTTTCTAGAAATAGTGTATGCATTTTATTTTAAATACCTAGCGAGGACAATGTTTGATTTTATAAAATGTACTCATAAACACACATGATGTTCACTGAGGTAGTATGTAAATGTAATCATAACAGTACCAAAATGACAGCTGTACATGTCAGAGAGCTGACAAATATGGCCTATACTTAAACCCATTTTTCATTTTTCAGGACATCAAGTATTGTGCTTTTCTTGAATTGGCTTCTGTGTCTGAGGAAACTTGATCGTTTCATGTCAAACGTTCACTTGGCGAAATGGAGTTCCATGCTGTCTCCATCAAGAGCAATATTGTAAAGCATTGACTTCGCTCCCGTCTTAAGAACAACGTCACCAATGCCAGCAATTAATGGCAATACTGGCCAATTTTATTGTTTCCCTTGTGCGACGCCCTGACTCAAAGTTGTGGAAATCCTGAATATTCAATAGAACAACCTCTTGGCTGCTGATTCACATATACGTAACCCAACACAGTTATCAAAAATGTCTATTATTGCAGCCTTCCTCATCTTATTAACAATACATCCATAAATGGAATCAGCCTTAGTGAACGTATACCCCTTTTCTAGGTGGTTGATGGAGACTTGTTCTTGGTCCAGTTCTGGTACCTGCTCATCATTCACACAGCAAGCATGTGCTGTAGAGCGAATCGTGTTCTTATTTTGGTAACTACAGTTATCTGCCCAAATCTGCCCAACACGTTATTTCGGATCTAGTAGTCAGAGGAATGATATTTGTAGATGACGGGGCGGCATCAATGACATGCCACCGACGCATTGCACCATGCCATAGCGCAACATATGTGGGCATCCTCTGAGTAACAGCTGTCAATGTATCAGTGAATATAACTAATCTCGTCGTAAATAAATGTTCGTTGATCGCTGGCGTCAGAAATCCAATAACGTTCTGCATATCAACTGCATACCCAAATTCGCCATCTCCGATTCGTTTCTTGTCCTTTATTTGTAACAGCCACACCTTTCCGGTATGTTGTGGTGTAACACATAACTGGTCTCATCAAATACAGTGTAACCTTGGCTGGATTGATTTACTGGCAATCGCACCACGTACAGGTCCTGAGATGTTGCACTGTGACACATGTGTGTACACACATACATATGCACCCTAGCGTGTTCCTCATGAACAAATCTATGATTTAAAGCCATAAACGGTTGGCATATGATGTATTAGGTGTGATATCAGGAGTTTGTAATTATATTATGAAAATTTGACTTTCATCAGCATCTGCAAATGGTTAACTTGTTGTTCATCGAATTTTTTGTAACGCAGATGTTTGTTGGACTTTGAGTCGCAGTGCTACAGGCTGGTTCGCTACATTGTGATGGTATCATAAAAAATACTTGTAGGTTATAGCGCGCTAGGCTCGAGCATAACTGAACCAATCAGTATGCAGGGGCTGTTTTTGATTACGCCTGCAATGTATTTTGTTGCAGAATTCGTTAACATAGTTAAGCATGTATTTGACCATGGCGCATCAAGGGAGAGTTGAATGTAACCTTTTATTTATGTAATAAGGGTAGTTTATAATCTCGTAACACAAATTGTTCGTTTTTGATTAAGATGTAACCAAGTTCACTTTTAAGAATTATGTATAAACCAAAGTGAAACTATTCTGCTACATCAAAAATGTATTGATACACTATTCCACACACACACACACATATATATATATATATATATATATATATATATATATATATATATATATATATATATATATATATATATATATATATATATATATATATATATATATATATACATATATATATATATATATATATATATATATATATATATATATATACATATATATATATATATATATATATATATATATATATATATATATATATATGTATGTATGTATGTATGTATGTATGTATGTATGCGTGCGTGCGTGCGTGCGTGCGTGCGTGCGTGCGTGCGTGCGTGCGTGCGTGCGTGCGTGCGTGCGTGCGTGCGTGCGTGCGGGTGGGCGGGCGGGCGGGCGGGCGGGCGGGCGGGCGGGCGTGTGCGTGTGCGTGTGTGTGTGGAGTAGTTTATCAGTAGTTTCGCTTTAGTTTATACATATATATTATATATATATATATATATATATATATATATATATATATATATATATATATATATATATATATATATATATATATATATACATACATATATATATATATATATATATATATATATATATATATATATATATATATATATATATATATATATATATATATATATATATGTATGTATGTATGTGTGTGTGTGCGTGCGTGCGTGCGTGCGTACGTGCGTGCGTGCGTGCGGGTGGGCGGGCGGGCGGGCGGGCGGGCGGGCGGGCGCGTGTGCGTGTCTGTGTGGAGTAGTTTATCAGTAAATTTTTGATGTAGCGGAATAGTTTCGCTTTAGTTTATACATGTAAATATATATATTAATTTGCCATATCTCGTATTCAATTACACAATATTGCAATTTAAATATCTATTGAAATAGAAGTACTTATATACACCTGTGCAAAAGTTAAGCACCAGCAAAAACAATAGAACGTAGAAACATGATGGTACAACTAGGCTGCCATACTTTTTGTCCCCGCGTTAGCTGACATAATTCCAAGTACGAAATGCACAGGCATGCTTGACTTCACGCCGCTTGATGTCCGTGCGTGGCGTGAAACAACACACGTGTTCAGTTATGTAAAAGTCCAGTTTGAGGTGTAGAACATTACATACAGATTTAGGCGACAAGATTAGGAATTGTGTGTTCATGACCGTGGTTTATTTGTACAGAGAGAATTAGCTCTTGATTGTGAACCGCTAGGGCAAGACGAAGGTTAAGTGATCGTGTGAAATGGCAATTCATAGGCATGCATACCACTGGTATGTCATGCAGAGAGATTGGCAGACAGCTGAACAGTAACCATACTGTAATCAGTCGTTTGATTGCAAAACATGGGCAAACTAACGAGGTGAAGGACAGGCCTAGATCTGGAAGACCGAAGAAGACTACTGCCCGTGATGATCGAGCCCTAGTACGCCTTGTTAGGAGATATCCATTCACCAACAGCAGAGTGCTCAGCCAGCAATGGGAAACGCGCAATAGAGTGTCAATGTCTACCCTCAAAAGGAGACTGTATGCTGCTGGCATGAAAGCTAGGAGACCTGTCAGACGTCCTCTCCTCACTGCACACCACAAAGAAGAGCGTCTGAGGTGGTGCAACGAAAGAAGACACTGGAACATGAGATCCTGGAGACGGGTACACTGGTCCGATGAAAGTCGGTTCCTGCTTCATGCCACAGATGGTCGAACTCGTGTATGGAGGTCCAGACCCACGGCGTACGACAAACGTAACATCATGGAAGAAATTCCATTTGGTGGAGGTTCCGTTATGATATGGGGGTGCATCTCATTTGATTGTAAGCTGGATCTGTTGACTGTACCTGGAACACTAAATGGACACAGATATCAAGATTCCATACTGGATAGAGTTGTGGTCCCTCATTTTGTAAATCATGCACCTGGAACCCACCCTATATTCATGGATGACAACGCCCGACCACATCGTGCTAGAGCTGTGCATGAATACCTCCGCCAGAATGCCATCGAAACCCTACCATGGCCAGCAAGGAGCCATGACATGAACCCTATTGAGCATATCTGGGACATTCTGGGAAACATGGTGAGAAGGAGGGATCCTCCTGTGCAGAACCTACAGGAATTAACAGACGCACTCCATCTTGAATGGCAACGAATACCACAATGGCGTATCAGTCGGTTGGTGACCAGCATGAGACGTCGTGTCCAGGCCGTCATCCAGGCACAAGGTGGATATACCCGGTATTAATAATGACAGTCTCAAACTCGTGCACAGATGTTAAACTTCGTTTTCAGACACCATTAATGACAATCAAGCCACGTGTGTCAACTGTAGGGCAATAGTTGTCAGTTGTGTCAACGTAACCATATTCAGGCCTCGTTTTCAAGTTCAAACAAAAACATACAGTATTTCCCCACCATCATAATCAGCATTCCTCTAGTTGCATTATTACCTCTTGCACTAAGATGGATGGGTACATAAATGTTTATGCTATTGCTTTCTTCATAGCACATGAATATACCCTCGCATGTGCGTAAAAATAGGGTGGTGCTTAACTTTTGCACAGGTGTATATTTTCTATATCTATATCGGTGGATAATCACATCTATTCTGATATTGTGGAAGCCTGATCATATGTAATAGCTTGATACTCGTATTACGCAAGTATCAGCAGTTTTCACTGTGTGACGCAAAGTTGTTGGCCGACCTATTTTATATAGGGGAGGGATTTCCAAAATACCTTCCCGAACAAGAAGAGGAAATACTTGTGGAATGTTGTCTTTCACAGTCAAATACAAATCAATTCCGCTTCGGACTATGGCGGGGATACATTGATGGAAAGAAACATGTATATTTGACATACCCATTCACTTAAAAGCCGTTAAAATAATACTTGAGCATAGAAAGATCCGATTTTAAAACACGGAAGTGCGTCTAGTAAGCCACACACTTGACGTCAGTTTTCCGGGTCGGCCATTTAAGATGTCGGAATGACCTGCTAGAAGTAAACACGGCAGCTTTTGCATTTATCATAACTTCTTCCAGGCCCATATAAGAATAAGAACGATATATTTTGATGAAGAAAAATAGTATCTATTTGATGTAAATACACGAAAAATTCAAGAGAAGTGCTGCAAGCTGCCACTTGACATAATTCAACCATGGGAATTCTGTTGCGCTCTCTTGACTAGCCACGCCCCCGGTTAGAGAGGTCGCAGCCTATCATATTGTCCAAGCATTATTACACTTCCAGCGATGTTCACAACTTTACCCAGCAATAGAAACTTAGTTCTGGATGAATTTATGACACAGACAGTCGTTCAAACAAATATTCGTAGCCACATATTGATGGAATCAGCAATTAGGTTTTACATGTGATTTATAGACATGCCAAATTAGAGAGAGTTTTCCCAAAAGAATACTACGTGATTACGCTTCTGGCCAATCAAAAGTTGAGGTACAAAACAGCAGATGCTCTCTAAAGGCCGTGCACACAGTATTTCTTCGCCTTCTGCTTCTATCAGTCAGCCATAACACGTCTCTTTCTCTAACTAATTACCCACTAACCAATGGTGATTGGGCTGACTGTATCTAATAGACAGTAGCACTCAGGCACAATAACCTTTCAGAGTGCAATACCCTGGCATTCCCCGTGCGCGCTCTAACTATGCCTCTGCATGTCTATATACTGCCACGTGTGCGAATGTTAGACTCATGTTATACTGATGTTAGATACATGATTATTTCATCTTTTAGGAGCACAGTCCATCGAAATTTGTTTTCGATAAACGCGAAATTCTGCTCTAAAGTCGCTGCTAAAATCAACAACTCAGTCGATACATAGCAGCTCAGAGAGACAGACATTACTGTAGGCAGATCTGGTGAGGTATTAGGAAATTTTCTCTGTGCGTGTAGCTTGACGGTAGAGTTGAAAGACTCGTAGTGATCGCCTCCACAGGGGAATGTTACAGGCAAGCATCCGAAAGCTTCTGCAAGTAGTGAGTCTGTAACAGCTAACACTGATCTAACTCGAAGTTGTGGCAATCCAGGTCTGGTCTGTAATACCCTGGCATTCCTGTGCGTGGGCCTACCCCGAATGTTTTCAACAAGCAGACGATGGGGACCATCGTTACGGTGTACATGATCTGGTGTGTGAATACAGCCACGAACAGAGCGTAGTTCTTGTATAAGACTAACGTGGATATGGTAGGAATCGCACCACTATTGTAGACTGTTTGCAAAGACACAGTGTGCGATAGTGTGTCTGTTTACACACCACTTGATTCCACAATACCCTACATAGTACGATACCCACGATCTAACGTTTGCTGTTCTATTTCATTTAAGGTGTTAAACCGCTATGTTAATATTTTTGACGATAGAACATCATATGCACAAATTCGGTTTGTTGTATGCATTAATTTAGCTACCAAAGCGTATGCTCCTCAAGACACCATTATACTAACATGATCATAGAAGTAGAGAGAAACCGTACACAGTTGGCACACATTAGGGAACGATCACACACCACACACACACACGAACACACCTTCAATTCCAGTATACAAAACACCATCGCCAACTTAAAAAGCTAGCTGACCACATTAAATAGCGCGCATAGTCTGCTGCTCATGCACACAGATTAGCACAAATATGTATCTCGAAAACTGAGTGGTCATGTATATTTTTGTATTCGACCGGACGAAACGTGTTCAATAGATCATGAACGCTTTATGGGGAATAATAACGCTGATTTTGGGTCTGAACACCACTACTCAGAGCGCCCACGAACAGAGCTCTCCTCTGCCAAGTGTGAGACGATTTGACCTCAGTAACCATGAGCAAAACACACTGTCAAGTGTGAGACGATTTGACCTCAATAACCATGAGCAAAACACACTGCCAGTCAATCAATGCACATGGCAGGCCCCGCAGTCCATCTATGGCTAATTCACAGGAACGGGCAATAAAAGGCCTAGCAACCATTGTTACTGCCTTAGTGGTTGAGGTAGCAATGCCCGCAATGGCACAGTTGTTAGCTGGATATACAGATTCAGCAGCATCACAACACCAAGCTGGAACTGATAGATTAAACATTACCAATGCTAGGTGGATGGATACTAAAATAAAGCCAGAGGCTCCAAGTAATAATGCTGCACTACCAGAGCTTGAAAGTAGTCATGCTTTGAAGCCACTTTCAGGATATCACCAGTCAGTGAGAACACAAACTTAGACTGGTGTCAAAAATGGTTGTGCTCCAGCGCATGTGGCAAACGTTGGTGTAGATGAAATTAATCCTCCAATTGGTGGCAGCCGGGCCGGAAACGCTTCAGTATATTACACAATTTAGTCGATTATACAGGATAAATAGCTAATACTCCTTTAACATATGTAAGATATTATCTCCCTTTGGTAGCATCAGCGTCACTCTTTATACAAACCATTTATTTTCTAAATGACGGAGCAATCAATTAAAATATTATTCATATCGTAAACCCTTACCTGGAAATGGTGAGACACTCTCCTCAATAATGACCTAATTATCTAGTGTATCTTCAACAATTAGACATTCCCTAAAATCGAGAATACTCTCACCACATTCATACTGCAGCGTGTATTCATTTTTTAACTTTTAATTCACATGATATAGCCATGCGATTTGCTAGACCATTGGACTCTACAAGGTGTATCCATTGTGTTGCTTATGCAAAGGTGTGGTCACTAGGGTTATCCATTGTAATGTGTATTGCACGATGCACATATTAGGTTCTTCCAAGGCAATTCTGTAGAACTAGGTGGGTATTTTAATGCAATCGAATGCTAAATGGATAGAGCATAACGTAGTGAATAACATAGACAGCACACATGTGACTTACTAGGATTTTCCTTTGAGCGGGAGTCGGGTATCGATGCCTTTAAATTTAGATTCTTGAAATTCAGTTTTCAAATTTTCAAATATATCCGAGAACGCTCAAACAATGTGCAGCGCTTAGCTAGACATAGATCCTCATATTGCAAACATTACAATCTTGTATCTGTTCTGAAAGAAACCATTTAGCGTAAACGTCATATCTATATTTTTTATATTCGAGCGGATATGTGACATGTGCTTAGTAGGGAATATTTTGACCACGTCTATTAAAGAATCGCCACCTTCTACAGTATCTTCGAGATGGTCACCTACATAGGTCTTGCTTATTAATAACGTTGTGTGTCTACATAAGATTTGAAGTATGTATTCCGGATAAGGAAGCAAGGAGGCTGGTCTATTGATCGAGAATCGGATGTTATAATCAATTTACCAGACGTTATCAGTATTACAAGTGTACGAATTATTTTATATGATGCATTTATAATGTAAACAACAGTCTGTAGAATAGCTTGAAACTAATTTGACTGGGAGCTGTTGCTGTCATAGGCAGTATCACCCTAGTCAAATTATATTTACTGTATAGATACCGTGAATTCAGATATCAAAGGATAAAATCGAACGGCCATAAGCAATGGAAATGGACGGGATTTACCTGGAAATGGTCGGAGCCTGGCTAGAAATGGCCAGGGCGTAGGTAGACATGTTTCTCTATATGGCAAGCATTACCTTCTTTTATCTGTTCTGAAAGAAACCATTTAGAGTGCACTTCATATCTATATTTATAATTTCGCCTGAAAATCGTATTAATCCGTGTACAGCGAATGCGAGAGAAGGTTCCAGATATGGATAGTGCATTATTCCGCCACGTCGATCCTTTGCCCAATCGGTGGACGGGCTACCTTACTCAAATCAATGGCGCTGATGTATTTTCGAATCAATTTTTCTAAATACATATGATAACAGCATATCTTAAACACTTCACAGCATATGCTAAAAATCGACCAACTGATGTGCTTCGCAAGTAAACCTTTTATCGTACATCACACTAGAACCAAAGTGATCCAGATATAATTGGACAAATTAGATGCATATAAATACTGTACGATCTACACAATGCCTCAAATAGACATACTGAATCATGCATTCACTACCACTCTATGATGTATATGCCAAGCTATTTCTTAATATTTAAGCATCTTATGTGGATACAGCTTTTGTTCATTCGTTGGCAACTAGGAGTATTTCGCATACGGCACACAAAGAGGTGTGAAGAAGAGCTTACAGTTATATATATACAGCCACCCTCATAATATGAGAGTGAAAATTACCGTGTGTACTCATGCCTTAAATACACGAACACTGATCACACAATTCAATTGATCAGGATGCCAGTTGTTATGTCACATTCCCTTAAGATACCACGAGACCACGTGAATTTAAGATACACGGGGTTACACTCGTCATTCTGACAGAATTACAATATATTGGCCTCATATCTATTAGAAATGGCATCTATGGGAACGTGGTGCACAGAGGCTGAATTGATTACGTGTCTGATCAGTTTTGAGATAATGCCACTTGTTAATTTGAATAGTTGGTCGCTCATGCCACCGGGTCCGGATACACGGCAATCTGCAGGGCATTCATTGCCTTCTTAACCTCTGCTGTTTTAAATGCTGTTAGAAATGGTCTGCGGCATATGGAGACGGGTGCAAGGGCTCATAGTCGTAGTCGATGAACTGTTGCTTGAACCAATTGCGTCCGCTTATGCCCTGGCCCGTCCCGCTAAGGTGGCATTCGGAGTTGTGTAAATTGAGTGGTGGTGCGTAGTTATAACTCCCTGGGCTCAGGCTGCTCAAAGTGCTTTGTAACAGTCATCTCAATGGCAGGGAGTTCATCTGCTAGGAGTCTTGTTGAATAACCAAGATCATGTTTGCGCTTGTTGATGTAGCGCACATGTTAACACGCTCTTTGAATATGTTGGTGCAGTCATACCTTGGCCACAATGATATATGCACAGCCATAATTCTTTCAGCTCTGTTCTAGTACATGATCATCGGCATACCTAGTAGGTTGATTTAGAACCTTGATTGTGCCGGTGGCTGATGATTCCATAGGGTTGAGTATGTTGGTTAGGGTTCGTTTGGATTTTCGCTGATGCCAATGTTAGCTATCATCTCCCTGAGGGCCTTTTTGTATGATATTCCTGTGTCAGTGCTGCTAATGAGCGTGGATACGTCGTGCGTAATTGTACTGTCGTGTGGCTTATGGCGGGTGTACATTAGCTACAGATGGTTCATCTGAAGGCGTGTAATGGCTAACTTGTGGTCAGAATTGTGGTCTGTACTTCCACAGGAGTATCCCCACGTAGGTTATCTGATTCTGTTTGACATATTGTGAGGTATATGTGATTGCAGACTGTAGTCTTGTCTTAGAGTGTATAGGGACTTTATGATCAGTAATTTGTCTTGCTCCTGTTGGCTGATGACTGTGTGGCTGTTTGAAAGCCGTGTCTGTGCGCAATTGGTAATGGTAGCCAAGGAATGCCACTAATACATCTCCATTGGTCTTATATGTAACATCTCCATATGACCTCATACATAATCCAAGTTCTGAACTCATGTCCTCATTGCTGATTGTATCCACCTTGGGGTTGACATCTCCGCACATGGCCAGTTGCCATCCGGCTGGAATAGTAATGGCGGAGTTCATTTCTGCATAGAAAGAATCTAATATTGATCGTTTCTCTCTGGCTTTTTCAGCAGTTTGGCCATATGGGTTGACTATGCGATACTTAGTGGTGGTGCATTTTCGCGATGACATAGGCAGGCCGATGAATGTAACGTGATCACGGACGTATCCAAAACCAGTGACGTACCCCAGAGCCCTTGATCTGATTGCGAAGCCAAAACCCAGATATGTGGTGAGTTATTGCTCCGTAAGTACTAGGTTGTGGCCTGTAAGAAGTTGCTGCTCTGAGTAGTTAGCTAGTTTAGACTCTGTAATGCATTTAATAATGATGTGATCGTGCTCACAGTCCAACTTTTGCCTATTTGATGTTAGGGTGTGACTATGTGCATTCCACGTAGCGATGGTGGGCTCCTGGTAAGACTGGGTTGTCTGAATGTGTCGACCACATCTTCTAGTTTGAAGAACCATAGACAGGATGTGAGGAGGAGACCGGCGTGGAGGCGTTATCTCCACCAACCCCGCCCCACCCCTCGCCACCTCTATCTCCCAGTAATGCGCACCAGGCTGGTTGCAATGAAGATGAGCTGCGACTAGTGAGATTGCTGCTTGTAGACACCAAGCACAGAGTACGGGTCAAGACAGTGTAGTCTGCGGAGTTTGAGACACCAAGAAGCACAGGGAAGTGAGCTATGCCCTGTGCTATTGATCCGCTCGCTTCCTGCGGCATTTGGAATCTGTGATGGAGAATTCCACAAGACCAAACCTTCAGTGTCCATACTGGATATGCCGCTAGAGATGGAACATGGTGTCGACTCCATAGACGAGAAAAATAATCCCATTGACGGACTACGTACCAGCGAATTAGAATTGAGAAATCTCTTTATGAATGAATCGAAAACTGCGTTCAGCCATATATACATATCGACAAAGCATGGCACTAAGAAAATGATGATCGGCCCCGTGGCGGGGAATTATTGGGGAAAGGCAACGTCCTGAGTTCACGGCTCTGCAGTATTGCTGACACCGCTGCGTGCTGCATTTTTCTGGAAACTCTGGATTCGTAGATCAAAGAGGCCCTTGACAAAAAGAGTACCGTTATACAACACAGCCTGCGTATCTTTGATGCTGTATAACCATAACCGGTGGGAAGCTCTAAAGGCAGGTCAAGATGCACTTGATGCCTGTCAATGCAAACACCTCTGCATTGTCACCGGGGATGGGTAGACAGCCAGTCTATTTTCCAACGATGCACAATACAACGAGCGTAATACATCACTGCTCTCCGTAAAAGTCTCACAGCCAAAATGATCTATGTTTGACCATGTGCTAAGTATGCTAGAAGACACACAGGCACAGCACGCGTTTTTGTTGGCTCTACTGGAAGTCAGCAACTATCCATCCAGCAGACGAATTCATTGCATAAATCTGTTGCGAGTGCTGTGAGCTGCCGGTACGAAAACGGGACTCGGTACACTGAGATGAAGAATGGCCCTGTGGAAACTGAAGATTGGCTGACGACAAGACATATTTGTCAAATGCGAAGAACAACTGATTGCAGCTGTGTTTTGTTTCTACTACTACTGGCGAATAATACAGTAATCATGCATAGATTAGAAATAACATAATTTATTTCCTGTTATTATCATGAAACATATAGATTCAGAATCACTCGCGGTGTAGTATAAGGACATGGCATTTATCGGTTGTTATATTTGTCTGAAAATCGTGTGATTTACGTGATTCTGAATATGGCTAGTTTTCTAGGTTACGGTGCCACATTGATGCGTCATTGCTACATTCCATAAGATCGATGTCATCTCGGCCTTTTTCACTCAGTTGGTAAGTGTGCTCGATTCGTTAACCGTTTGATGGCTAACTTTGTTAAATAATATCGAGATATTCGCTCAGTAAATGTATTCTTGCAATCCAAGAAATGACAAGATGAAAAGACTGTTTCCGACCCAATTATTCCAGTAGTAATGTTCCAAACTAGTTTTCTCTTCGCCTGCGAATGTACATTTGCCAAGACCACTTAGAGAGTCAGTTTTTACCGGCTTTGAGGTTCATGGCTGGTAACAGGAGAGATTGTTCTCGATAGTGGGTGATATGTATGGTTTGTAAAATACATGACCTGATAAGAATGTGTCCATTTTATTGTATATGCATACTACCGGCATGGCTATATCCACTAAGTAGAAAAAGAGATACTGCGGCAACATTGATCATCTTCAGGAAGATGGTACCCCTACTAGTATACATCGACCCGGAGTTAAAGACAGCGATACAGTCCAACTCGGGCACATATCCCTCTTCCCATGGGACCGCAATACCGATTGAGAGGCCACTAACACAAGCTACACAATGCAAGCCCACAAACTGGCTCAAGGAGGTAGTAATCAATCAACTGTTTTTGCCACACGTATCCGTGAATTGAATAATTAATGGAGTGGCACTGCTTGCTGCGAAGGCAAACAGCCAGCAGATTGGTTTGTTTGTGTATGTGGCGTTCGCAGAAGAGGGATAATCCAAGGTACGGCAGATCGATCGCAAATTTTCGCTTACTAATCATAGCGTGTGTACGTGTGAACACTTACACTAGTAAAACGAAAGTGTGTGCTTGACTGGACGTACTTGCAACTACCCTTCTAGTTCCTAAGTTGACGCAGATGCGGTTCTTCTTGTGGGCATTAGCAGTAACGGCGGTAATTATGTGATGAGTTGACAATTCTTGTAATTTGGAAATGTTCTCATCTGGAAGAAAAAGTAGCTCTTGTCATGCACAGAATGCAAGTACCTAGTTGTAATAGACTATGCCACATATTTTATCATAAATTCAAGTAGGCACAAGGACTAACGAAAATAGGCCTATCCATGGGCATGATTCACATTATCACAAAAGTGTCATCATTCACCAAGATAGCATAAAATGAATAAACATAGGCTGAATAACATATATATTTGAAGTGCAAGTCCGTACCTTCACAATAGAATAATTCACGCAGCTAAGCTGATGATTACTTGTATCCTAAATTAGTATCAGTTTCAGTTTAATTTCACTTATCTTATTTGGCCTGTCTTATTGAAGCAGCAAAGCGTGTTAACTGTATTACCAGTATGGGATGTAATAGACTCTGAATGTAGACAAAGTCCAATATTATGGCATCACATTCTCAATTGTCTGTTGACGCGTTGAATTTGTGAATGAATCTAACAATACCAAGAACAAAGACACACGTTAATGTATGATAGTATTAACTGTAGGGTGCCATAGCGTGTGAAGGTGGGACAGGACGCAGTACATATATCAATGTTTAGATAATATAAATCACATGTAATTTGGCGCTGTGAGAGTTGGGTGTTATCCGTTTCATGGCGATGACATCTAAGCCTGGTATATCCGGTTGTCTTGACAAATGTTCTTATGTAGACTAGGAGTATAATGTAGTTTTGGAAAAGTACCACAGATATGACTTGCTCGATTGCTGAGACTGTAATGTCATTGATCAATCATGAAACAAAGTCTTCTCTTGGCCTGCAAAGTAACATGTAATACAACAATGTTGTAATGTCATTAACCAGATTTATTCATTAAATCCTGAAGATCTGGGATATTTATATTGAAATAACGGTGCGAAGGTCAAATATGTGGCTCCAAACGGCGCACATGGCAACGCATCAGCGACCCATGTATCGCCGTGCAAGCCATCTAATATTATGTTGGAAAGATATAGTTGATTGGACGTACTAGCAATTACCCTTCTAGTTCCTAAGGTGACGCAGATGCGGTTCTTCTACTGGGCATTAGCAGTAACGGCGGTAACCACGTGATGATGTATGCTTAAATCGCTGAAAAATGGACATGCATCTGGACCTGGTGGCATGAGTAATGAATTATTCAAATATGCAAGTGATATTATCTCAAAACCGATCACGCACATAATCAATTCGGCTTTTATGCATCACATTCCCATCGACGCCGTAGGCCAAGGCATCCTTATCGCGCTACCCAAACCCAAGAAGCCACCTGGCCCCCAGCCAATCTGCGGCTCATTGTGCTCCTTAACAGCATACGGAAAATCCTATCCAATATTACCCTAGGCCGCAAGCGAGACAAGATCGAAGACTTCACCGGATCATGTCAAAGTGGCTTCAAACGTGGACGCAGCTGCGCAGACATCGTATGGGCTCAACGCATGCTTGTGTCGGTAGTCATGTCCCAACACTGGAATTTCCACAAAATGGGCATTAACATGTCATGAGTCTTCGACACAATTAAACGCGCAAAGATCCTAGCTGTACTGCGCCAGGCCAGGTGCAATGAAGATGAGCTACGACTAGTGAGACTACTGCCTGCAGACACCAAGCTGAGAGTACAACTCAAGTCAATGAGGGTCTGTAGAGTTTGAAACATCAATCGGCTCACCACAGGGACATGGTCTATCCCCTGTGCTCCTCACCTGTTACCTGGCTGCTGCATTGAAATCCATGCGGGAAAATTCCACAAGACCAAATGCCACCAGTGTCAATACTGGGCATGCCGCTAGAGATGGAATATGCCGACGGTGTGGACTTTATAGTTGAGGAAAAGAAAGCTCTAGACGAACTTCTCCAAATAGCTGCAAGCAGACTAAAAATTGAGAATCTCTTTATGAATGAATCCAAAACAGAGTTCACCCACATATACCTACCTACAAAGCATGAAACTAAAGAAAATGACGATACACTCCGTGGCGGCGAGCCATGGAGGAAAAGTATAATCCTGGGCTCGCTGCGTTGCAGTACTGCTGAACATTCTGGAAGCAATGGATTCGTAGATCAAAGATGCCCTTGGTAAAAATGCGTATTCTTATTGATGTATAACTGTAACAGCTGGGCAGCTCCAAAGGCAGCTCTAGACAACCTTGATGCCTGCCACCGCAACCACCTACGCATCATCACTGGATGCCGATGACCAGAGAGCATAATTTCCAACGATGCACTATATAAGATGTGCAATACGCCGCCGCGCTCTGCAAATGTCGCCCAGAAAAGATGGTCCATATTTGGCCATGAGCTAAGAATGCCAGAAGACACACCAGCACAGAGAGCATTGGAATTCGCCCTACTCGGAGCCAGCAAATACAGAGCCAGGAGAGGATGTTATTGCATAACTCTACTAAGCGTGCTAAGAGGTGACCTCAGGAAAGCAGGATTAGGTACACTCAAGTCAAGAATGGACCTGAGGAACCTAAGGATTGTGGCTGAGGACAAGACACAGTGGGTAAAAGCGAAGAAGGACTGATTGCAGCTGTAGGATGTTTATACTACTACAGCCGCAGAATACAGTAATCATACATACATACAAAAAGATATTTCTGCAAATCGATTCTATTTCCCTTTGGCATTATTCAAATGAAATCACTACAGGTGGTGAGACCCTACAATAATGATATGCCATAAGGTCAATTTTACTAAACCCATGTAATAAATCCACTGTTTAATACGTAACTGTCGGCCTAGACAGCAACATCAATCAATACACTTGAATCGCCTAGTATTAACCGGCAAAACCACCAATTGAATATACAAAGAAAAGTTTTCAGTTTTCTTTATTCACTCAGACTATTTAACAAACATACACTTTACGTATTGATATATTATATCCAAATGTAGCATATGAGGAAAATGTAATGTATGCAATTGTAGGCTATTAATGGTATTATTATTGTGTTCTTATGTTGCTGTAGTAGAAGTAGTAGTAGTAGTAGTAGTAGTAGTAGTAGCAATAGTAGTAGCAGTAGTAGTAGTAGCAGTAGTAGTAGTAGTAGTAGTAGTAGTAGTAGTAGTAGTAGTAGTAGTAGTAGTAGTAGTAGTAGTAGTAATAGTAATAGTAGTAGTAGTAGTAGTAGCAGCAGCAGCAGCAGCAGCAGCAGCAGCAGCAGTAGTAGTAGTAGTAGTAGTAGTAGTAGTAGCAGCAGTAGTAGTAGTAGCTACTGCTACTACTACTACTACTACTACTACTACTACTACTACTACTACTACTACTACTACTACTACTACTACTACTATTACTACTACTACTACTACTACTACTACTACTACTACTGCTGCTGCTGCTACTGCTGCTACTGCTGCTGCTACTACTACTACTACTACTACTACTACTATTTCTACTACTACTACTACTACTACTACTACTACTACTACTACTACTACTACTATTACTACTACTACTACTACTACTACTACTACTACTACTACTACTACTACTACTACTACTACTAATACTACTACTACTACTACTACTACTACTACTACTACTACTACTGCTACTACTCCTGCTACTACTACTACTATCTATGGTTGTAAATTTAGATCCGTTCAATTATATAAGAGGTATATCATAAATGTTAAGGTTAAAAATGTTCACTAAAACTAAAAATATGCAATATTCATAGGTTTTCCTCAAATCTCACATATGTGAGATTATTTTTATTACTTCTTTATCAATTTGGCAATTCCGTCATTTGTGTCAGTTTTCTGCTGTGGTGGAAAACCACTATCCTTAAATTTTGCTATTTTAAAATCTGTAACGATGGCCCTCGTCCGGCAGCTGTTGAGATATCTATCCATCTGTCTTATGCCGTTATGTCTGGACAGATAGACATCTATCATGGTCCAGACTGTGGCGTTTTCTTTGTATTATTTTTGAGAAATTTGTTTTAAAATATTCTAATCCTTCCTTTAGCAGTTGAGCGTCAATGCCTGTGTGTTTTCTTATGGTGTGTACATTTTTAAAGATTTGAGATTTTTGGATAAAATCTTTAATTATATAACCATGTTTTTATAAACGGGGGAGGGTGTGGCGGTGGCGGTATCACGCAATCCCGGAGTTCGCGTTTCGCGGCTGCCGGGCTAGCTGATTCCCGCCGTTTCTACAGACGCCCGGCAGTCGTGCCATGGAACTTGAAACGTGAGCACATGCCGCCGGTTCCCCGGGCCGATTCAAGACCTCTGTCGGGTGAGTAATCTTTTATATGTAGCTAAGTTACTACAGTCTATTCAGGCATTCTTAGCACATGGCCAAATATAGACCATCTTTGCTGGGAAACTTTATAGACAACTGCGATGTATTATTTGCATCTTATATAGTGCATCGTTGGAAAGTATGCTGTCTGGACATTGATAGTGCGGAAGTTTTTGCAGTAGCATGAATCAACTGTTTACCTTCTCACTTGGTATGTGTCAGTGCGTTCATTTGGTACGTATTGCTGTATTTTATTCACGGCTGTACATCAATACCAGACAGCATTGCTGAGCCCACTTTGCATTTTGTCGATTTTGAACATTGGCAGAGTGCTTCCTGTTTGGTACATCATTGGCAGACTCTACTCATTGTAGCAATTTGCTGGCAGGTGTACGGTGGTAGCAAAAATGTTAGTTAAATAGTACCTGTTGCTGAAAAGTTGTATAGAGCAGCGTTGTTGTCTGCCTTATAGATTATGTTAAGCAGTTTGCAATCTAGTCAACATACTTGCCATAGCTCAATCATGCCCTAAGACGTAGCAATAGTTCAGCGGTTTTGGAAATTTGTTGTTTGATTGGACTAACTTAAGATTCGCCCTCTAGATACTAAGTTGATGCAGATGTGAAGAGAACTCCCAGTTCTGCCCGAAGACAGTAGCCGTAATGACAGTAATGTGACCAGTTGGCAATCCTGGTAAAGGCACAGACTCTGGGAATAATCTCATTTGGAGGAGAATGTAACACTACTCATGCACATACATGAAGACTCCTGCTATATGATGATGCACATTTGATCACAAATCCAGATACGTCCAATGGACATTGAAAAGGAGCATTTGCTGTCGTATAGCTTTATCACATACTGTCTTCATTCTCCAAGACAACTTAAAGTAAATGAACAGCAGATGAAATAAGATATAAATTTGAACATTGGAATACCAGTAGTACCCCAATTTCAGAGTAATAACGCGGGCAAACTGAAGAATATTGTATATTAATTTAGCCTATAGATGTTGCTGCTGGATGCAGTAAAACATTCCACTCAACTTATTTTCAAAATATTAAATATACCATTTCAAAATTGTCAACCCCATTACACATGTGGGATGTAATATATTAGCAATTCCTGTTTAAGTAAAAAACTCGAATATATAATAGTAGGATTATTTCCATCTTTTTATTTGATTGTTTTTTTGCGTGGCAAACTGAGAGTTTTTTACATGAGCATGTCCACAAACACAGCATGGAATGCACTATGTGATACTATATATGTTGAAATTAATTGTAATTTTACTGTTGCTTATTGTAAACGCAGCCCTTACCGTCAAATTATCTTCGTTGTGAGCAACCAAATATTTCTTGATGTTTAATCAATTCATCTTACAAAATATGTGTTACTAGTTCATGCCATAATGGCAGATGCTCTTTTGTTTTGATTGTGGTATAACTGCACCCTATTACGGTCATTGCCATACTTCCCCATGAGTAAATGCGGACTGATAATCGAACCACAGGTCTGAGTGACAAATATGTAGATAAAATTCACATATTACCAGCCAGATGGTGATTCATCGCATATATCTGTAATTTAGTTAGGAAATTGGGTTACTTGTATGACACCATAGAGGTGGTATATTGCTTATATTTTGTTTGTTGGCGAGTCGTGTGTGGCATTGATTGGGGGTGTCTGCTTGAGGAGGCGTATGCTCAATTCAACGCTTGGTGTCGAGACAATAGATTGAAAGATCTGAAGATCATTTGATATATTTATTATTTTTATAATTTATCAGCCTACATAATAAATTCGTGTCAGAACAAACGTTTGCCACAACATACGGTGTTATTGCTAGATGTACATAAGGGACGCCATTCAGATCACAATTTATGTGTCTGTCTATAGGCATCTGCTTGCCCAACGTTTCGCCTACCGAATGTTAACGTGGGCAAATTGCTTCCAGTGTATTATACAACAGCTGATATTCCATTGGGCAATATTTAAGTAAGTATTTCAAACGGCATGGCAGTGTAACGGGCTTGTGTAGATTTCTGCGCGGAAACCAGGTTCCAGTATGTTATACTGGTGGAGTGGTCGCAACTAGACAGCAAAGTGTCATGGAAAAGGTGTTGCAATATCAATTCATAACTGTGTTCAGAATGGTAATCAATCAACGAAACATGCATAATCTTTAACTTTCTAGACAATTGCGATTAATAAATGCCAAGAGCGCTTCCTGCCCGATTGCTTCTGGGAATGTGACCAGAATTCAGGACGTCGTTTTATCGAGTAACATTCTTTGAAACATGTGGCCCTATTTCATTTGGGAATTATTCAAATGAAAAGAACTAAGGTTGGTGTAATACTACAGTAATGCTTTCGAACAATGGCAATAGTACTCAAACCATGTAATGAGGTCGACAATTTCCCTACGTAAGTGTAGGTTAGACACCAACATAAAACCATGCAATTGAGTCGACGGGAATTAACTGGTAAATGTCATCAATTGATTATGCATATAAATCCATCCAGATTAAACAATGTAGACTAAGATAATGCAGCACTATTATATATAAATGGCAAAGTCTGATGCCAGCAAAAGGTATGATGGCGATATCATGTCACCATCGGTCATGTCGACTGTGGACAGATATGATAATCACACGCAATATTGAAAATTAACTGACATAGACCCTACATTATTTTGCATTAGAGGTTTTACATAATCTGGCATTGCATAGCTTGGCAATGCATAGCTTGGCAATGAATATCAATCCCGCTCTCATATGACTGATTCAGAAACAACTGAAGGCGTGGAGTGGCGACTATTCGTGTATACACTAGGAAGCGGGGTATATGGTCACTTGCGTTTTTATTCTATAACATAATTTCCTCTAGAAGCATATCTATAAAATGCAAAATTTATTTTCATCATTTATCTTGGATAATGTATTTTATGTATTTAGTCACCCACCCCGCCCCCTCCACTTGCCCATGCAATCATCCTACCTGGTATGCGTACGTTCTTGATACTCGTTCATACTCGGCAGACCACATATTCTATGGGGTTTAAGTGAATAATTTGAAAACAACTTAACTGAACCTGGTGGCTAAGCCAATAACAACTTCCAGACAGATTATGTACCAGATATTCAGCATGTACACTGTTAGTATAACAATTGCAAGTATTGTCTTGTGGATTGCAGCAATCGGGCTATTAATAATATTGACCATAGTTTTCCCATACAACTTTGTTGTTACAGATTTGATCTCATACATTATAAAAATACAAAGCATTTGCAGTAACATGGCTAATTTCGGTGCTGTGCAATTCAATTGTGTCTATGATAACAAGAATATCTTTAATTTATTTCTATCAAATTGTTTGATAAGCTAAATGTTTCGGCATAGCTACTCCTTACCGTGACCAGCTTGCGCCTCGTGCATTACATATAGTAAAGAAAAGTCTGTAGTTAGCAAGGGCTGGGGTAATTGGAATTGGGATATGGAATTGATGGTAATCCAATTCCTTTTGTCAGGAATTGGTAGGGAATTGGTAATTGGGTATGTTTTGAGGAATTATAATTGTAATTGTGATTAATTACTTTGCCCAGGTAATTGGTAATTGGTAAGAGTCTTTTACCAATTACTTTAGTTTACGTTTATATACACCTGTGCAAAAGTTAAGCACCACCCTATTTTTACGCACATGCGAGGGTATATTCATGTGCTATGAAGAAAGCAATAGCATAAACATTTATGTACCCATCCATCTTAGTGCAAGAGGTAATAATGCAACTAGAGGAATGCTGATTATGATGGTGGGGAAACACTGTATGTTTTTGTTTGAACTTGACAACGAGGCCTGAATATGGTTACGTTGACACAACTGACAACTATTGCCCTACAGGTGACACACGTGGCTAGATTGTCATTAATGGTGTCTGAAAACGAAGTTTAACATCTATGCACGAGTTTGAGACTGTCATTATTAATACCGGGTATATCCACCTTGTGCCTGGATGACGGCCTGGACACGACGTCTCATGCTGGTCACCAACCGACTGATACGCCATTGTGGTATTCGTTGCCATTCAAGATGGAGTGCGTCTGTTAATTCCTGTATGTTCTGCACAGGAGGATCCCTCCTTCTCACCATGTTTCCCAGAATGTCCCAGATATGCTCAATAGGGTTCATGTCAGGGCTCCTTGCTGGCCATGGTAGGGTTTCGATGGCATTCTGGCGGAGGTATTCATGCACAGCTCTAGCACGATGTGGTCGGGCGTTGTCATCCATGAATATAGGGTGGGTTCCAGGTGCGTGATTTACAAAATGAGGGACCACAACTCTATCCAGTATGGAATCTTGATATCTTTGTCCATTTAGTGTTCCAGGTACAGTCAACAGATCCAGCTTACAATCAAATGAGATGCACCCCCATATCATAACGGAATCTCCACCAAATGGAACTTTTCCATGATGTTACGTTGGTCGTACGCCGTGCGTCTGGACCTCCATACACGAGTTCGACCATCTGTGGCATGAAGCAGGAACCGACTTTCATCGGACCAGTGTACCCGTCTCCAGGATCTCATGTTCCAGTGTCTTCTTTCGTTGCACCACCTCAGACGCTTCTCTTTGTGGTGTGCAGTGAGGAGAGGACGTCTGACAGGTCTCCTAGCTTTCATGCCAGCAGCATACAGTCTCCTTTTGACGGTAGACATTGACACTCTATTGCGCGTTTCCCATTGCTGGCTGAGCACTCTGCTGTTGGTGAATGGAGATCTCCTAACAAGGCGTACTAGGGCTCGATCATCACGGGCAGTAGTCTTCTTCGGTCTTCCAGATCTAGGCCTGTCCTTCACCTCGTTAGTTTGCCCATGTTTTGCAATCAAACGACTGATTACAGTATGGTTAATGTTCAGCTGTCTGCCAATCTCTCTGCATGACATACCAGTGGTATGCATGCCTATGATTTGCCATTTCACACGATCACTTAACCTTCGTCTTGCCATAGCGGTTCACAAGCAAGAGCTAATTCTCTCTGTATAAATAAACCACGGTCATGAACACAAAATTCCTAATCTTGTCGCCTAAATCTGTATGTAATGTTCTACACCTCAAACTGGACTTTTACATAACTGAACACGTGTGCTGTTTCCCGCCACGCACGGACATCAAGCGGCGTGAAGTCATGCATGCATGTGCATTTCGTACTTGGAATTATGTCAGCTAACGCGGGGACAAAAAGTATGGCAGCCTAGTTGTACCATCATGTTTCTACGTTCTATTGTTTTTGCTGGTGCTTAACTTTTGCACAGGTGTATATATTCTTAGATTTAACTATGTATCTATTTTATTTATTCTATTCATTTTTATTTGTATAATCTATAGCATATTCTGTTGAATATTTAGAAAGTGATTTGATTGGGAGCTATTGCAGCCTCTTGATTAAATTTATAATTTAGTCAACATAAATTATACATATAAAATTAACCATTTCACCTCTACACATCATGCATGCATATAATACATTCATTATCCAGTACTATTCTGTTCAATATTTTGAAAAAAAAGTAATTGGAAGCTGTTGCTATCCAAGATAGCAACTGCTTCCATTTAAATTAGTTTCCAAATATTCAACATATTATTTGTATGGCCACTTTGAAATTGCGAAGTAATCACTGAAATTACCAAATCTGCTGTAGCATTATCCTCTGTATTTACTATGTGTGAAAATGTTCACCTTGTTTTCCTTTTTTGTCAGTGCATAATAATCACACTTCTCAATAGTGCGCTTTCCATACAATATGGGCTGAGTCGGCAATGTGTGAATGAGAGCTGGCTTCTACAACATAAATCTACTGATAATATTACTATTGTCTTGTCCAGTCAAACCTGTTTGCTATGTATATTTCAAATAATCCAAAAGCCTCTTTATTACATAGTAAATGTATACAATTCGTATACTTGACGGAGAATTCAATGTTTATGACAGACCTCGATTCATTATGCATTTTGAATGCAACGCCGACCTACATGTGGCATTGTTCATTATACTGGCATATACTCGAGTGGCAAATTGGCTCTATCTAGTGTTCTAGTTGAAGTTAAGTTCCCCACTTCCATGTCACGTGATATAAGCATGAAACACATCGTATGTTCACAGGACACCTCGCCTACAATGAGGAGTTCTTCTGGTACAATTGTCCTGCCATAAGCTCTGTGTGATATATTTAGATTTCGGCGATGCCGTAAAAGAGCTCCATTTCATTTTTAAAGCAAAACACACACAGTCTATAATTCTGAGTACATCAACTCTGTCACTCATGTATCTAACGTCATAATCAATTACGCCATGATAGCTGACGTCACAATCATGATGACGTGTATCTCGGTCATGAAAATCATCCTGAAAGCATCTCATGCGGTATAGTAATTGTCTCTCTTTGGGGAATTTACAATTTAATGAACATTCAGCTTAATGTTTGGAAGCCAATTTGACTGGGAGCTAACAACAGTCACCACATTCAAATTAGATGGAATAGCATACTTGTATAACTACCATACATACAGGAAGTCAGTGTTCGAAGTATATATCATGGAAAGGGGCAGGACATAGCCTGAAGTGGATGCCTCGATGGGATAGGTTGCACGAAATTTATGGGAACTTGTTGCGCCATGGTAGCAATACTATTTCCAATCAACTCGCTTTCGGAAAAACAGTAATACCTATAAATAATATGTCAGACAATTATGTGATTAATGGTGTATGTGGCAACTCGTGCTTGCCATAGTCAACAGCACATTTCAGTTTAATTAATTCCAAAACGAAGCCCTAGCCCAAAATACTGAACTCTATTGCATCATCCTCTACCGTACGGTACACATATACAAGTGGCATTATCTCAAAACCGACCACATACCTAATCAATTCATCCTTTAGACGCCAATTTCCCAGCGATGTCATTTCTAATAGTGGTCAAGATAGTGTAATTCTACCAGAGTGCCGAGTGTATGCCCGTGGCTCTGAAAGTCCCCTGGTTACGTGGTATCTTACAGGTAATGTGACATGACAACTAACATCCTGATCAATTGAATTGAGAGATCAATGTTTGTATATTTAATGCGTAACTACACAAGGCAATGTTCAGTCTCAAATGCTGAACGTGTAAGCCCTTATTCCCAGTTGCTCATGCTGTGCCGTATTTGGAATACTCCTTGCTGTCAGCCAATGAACAAACTGTCCATCAACTTAAGAAGCAAAAAATTAAGAAATAGCTTGGCATATAAATCATCGAGTTGTAGTGAGACATCCCGAGGATCTTACTGTATTTCTAAGCATCACATTTATCTAATTACAACTGGATCACTGAGTTTCTATTGGGATGTACGACACAATGTCAAAATGTCATGATTGCAAAAAACATTTTGGGTATGCTGTGAAGTGTTTAACAGCTGCAATTACCATATGTATATCTAGAAAAAAAGGGAATGGAACAAACACACGCGTCATTGGGTTGAGAAAGGCAAACGCGGACCAGCCTGTGGTTATGTATCTTTGGTGTATTAAAATACTACAATGGCAGAGCTGCCCGCTTAGCACGTGATTGCGTAACTGGACCTCAACGCAACGTACAACATCATTATGCATGTTTACCGGAAAACTGCGTCTCGGACTCCTACTACATATATTATAAACCAACACTTGTGCATGTAATTATAAACACATAGCAACTTATATGCAAAACAGTCAGCAAGCAGGTTTACACAAGGCTCAATATTATCTTACCGTGTGATAATTGAGTCACTGATATCTCCAAGGTGTAGTTTACCGAGCAAGAAAGGGCGCCCATCGATCTGCTAAACGATCGCCGATGCGGAATAATACACTATCAGTATCTGGAGGCTTCTCACACAGTCACTGCGCGCTAGTTAATCCAATTCACCTTTCCAGAGTATCCATCTATCATCTGACGTCATATGGCGTCATAATCATCTCAGTGCGTGTGTGATGACGTCACAATAACTACGTCGCATATGGTTCCATGTACACCGTCACCAAATCTCAAATACGCCGACACGTTGTATGAATTGTATGTCTTTGTAATTCTTTGCTATTTAAGAAACGTGCTGTTGACTATTTTGAAACTAATTTGACTGGGTGCTGTTGCTGCCTTAGGCAGCAACAGCAGCAAGTCAAATTAGTTTCAAAATATTCAACAGCTTACCGGTATAATTTTCTTGAGATTGATAGTCAGGGAGTTCAGAGGTCGATCGATCCGAACACGAGCGAGGTGTGGGTGGAGCTTAGCTAGAGATGGGCGGGGTATAGTTAAAATGGAAAGGTGAATTGACAGACGGATATTATAAACATATATATGAAATGTACTCTAAATAGATTCTTTCAGATAACACATGGTAATGTTTGCAATATGGGGATCCATTTCTAGTTAAGCGCTGCACATTGTTTGCGCGTGCCTGTGTCTATTTGAAAACACTGGAATCTGAATTAGTAGAATCGAAATTTAAAGGCATCGATACAGGAAACACGTTGATTATATTGAAATTAATTTGACTGTGTCAGAAACGGCTCCGAGTAAAATTAGTTCCAACATATTATACTGAATGTTGATTAAATTAAAGACCCATGGAAAGCATACACTTCATACAATTTGTGGCAGGCCTTTCGATGCATTCTGATGGTGACGTCAGCTAATTACTGACGCAGCCGATGAGCGGTCCACGGTGGGTATGGCCTGTACAGACTGTCCTTTAAGATTCCCTGCTTGGGTCTATTTGAAACATTGGAATCTCTTAATGTCCAGACTCTAAATTGCAGGGCATCGGTACGGAAAGCTGTTGAATATTTTGAAAATAATTTGAATGGGCCCCTTTTTGTCAATGGCAGAAGCAACTCCCACTTAAATTAGGGCCAACATATTCTACTGAATTTTGAGTAACTTGTATAATCACCGAAGGCATACATTTCATACAATACGTGGCAGACCTTTTGATTCATCCTGATGATGATTTCAGCTAATTGGTGACGTAACTGATGAGCATATCAGACGATTGCTTGACAGAACCGACCTCTATGTTCCTTCTTGGGTAATAGGACGGGGCCCCTCCCACCCCACCCCACACCCCGCCATGAGAACGCTCTACAGATATGGTTCTTTAAAATAGGTGGTCACAATACAACCTGTGTTAGAGGCTCACCGTCAGAGTACATGTCACGTGAACACCCATGCACATTATGTAATATTTAGTATGGCATTTTCTATTATATCCTACTGGAGAATTCTCCTCAAATTACAGGGCAGAAAACGAGACATAAAAAAATGGCACCGACCACGTTAACAGAGAAGATCAACGAAACAAGGACATGAATGTAAGCTTCATTGCACGACGTACGCTGTTCAGTAAAATGCCATCAAGCATGGGACAACAGGGGATTGAGGTCAGCACATGTATTCATTGCAGACAAAATAGAGGAATGTATTTCGCACGGGAGTTTTGTCCATTGTTTAATAATGTGTATTGAAGCAGTTAAATGTCCAAGAGTAGGATGAACGTTGCCGCAACCCGACGGCGATGCCTCAATTTGGAGGAAAAACGCTATCATAAAAATAAGCATAGAGGACAAGAGAACTGGCCATAACAAACCACACGCCAACCAGTATCACATGTTCCAAATCTGGGATTCACACGTGTATGCATGTCGATCAAGCCCTATGACGACGTGACATATATTTCACAATTTATATTTGCATAATGAACTTAGGTCACTGAGTTGGCCTGCATATACCACCACAGGCGACATGCTCTATGGCCTCGTAATACGGTACACTTCAATCTGACCATTGGTGTATCTGTCTGGCAAGAGAGGCAGAACGAGAAAGAAGAAGAGGTGTGGTATTATTGAGTCCATTAAAACAGGTTTGACTGTTTAAGATACAAAGCAATATTAACTTAGATTGGTGCATTAATCATATAATGTGTTCGTACCTATTCTACTTCGTTCCATTCCTGGCTCAGTGTATGCCATCCATGTACTTAGCACATGTGTCCAGATGATATGTATGATTACTGCATTCTGTGGCTGTAGTAGCAGAAACCTGCTACAGCAGCAATCAATCCTTCTTCGCCTTTGCCCAACGTGTCTTGCCCTCAGCCGACATGCTTAGCTTCCTCAGGTCCATTCTTGACTTGCGTGTACCGAGTCCTGATTTCTTGAGGTCACCTCGTAGCACACTTAGTAGATGTATGCAATGACATCCTCTCCTGGCTTTGTATTTTGCTGGCACAGAGTAGGTCGAATTCTAAGGCTCTTCGTGCTGGTGTCTCTTCTGGCATGTGTACCATATTTCCAAAAATGGATGATCTTTGCAGGGCGACTTTAACAGACAGCGGCGACGAATTACACACCGAGTATAGTGCATCATTTGAGATTATGCTATCCGACCATCTGTGTCCAGTGATGGTGTGTAGATGTTTGCAGGGGTTGGGCATGTGTCGAGTTTGTCTTGAGCTGCCTTTGGAGCTGCCCAGCTGCTAGAGTTATACAGCATCAAGGATACACAGGTTACATTGTAAAAACGTAGCCTTTTTATCAAGGGCATCTTTGTTCAATGGATCCTTAGTTTCCAGAAAGACTGGGGAACTATGTGCCAAATGACGCAGCGTGCACAATGTCAGTCATATTGCAAACCAGTGAGTCCAAGATTTTAGTTATCCTCCATTGTTCGCTGCCACGAAGTGGCTCCTTATTTTCTTTAGTTTCATGCTTTGTAGATAGGCGTATGTGGGTGAACTCTGATTTGGAATCTTTAATAAAGAGATTCTTAATTTTTAGTTTGCTTGCAGCTAGTGGAAGTGGATCATGAGGGGTTTCTTTTACTCGTCTATGAAGTCCACATCGTCGGCATAGTCCATGTCTAGTGGTATACCCAGTTTTACAACTGGAGGATTTGATCTTATAGAACGTTTCTGCATAGATTTCAATACATCAGCATGGTATCAGGTGAAAACCATGGGAGATAGACCATCTCTTTGTGGGGAATCGATTGATGTCTCAAACTCGACGGACTTCACTGACTTGTACTCTCAGCTCGGTGTCTGCAAGCAGTAGTCTCCCAAGTCGTAGCTCATCTTCATTGCAACTGGCCTGGTGTAGTACATCTAGGATCTCTGAGTGCATAATTGGGTCGAAGGCTCGTGACTTGTCAATGCCCCTTGTGTGGAAATCCCAGTGTTTAGACATGACTACTGAGACAAGCACCCAATTAACATTACTGCATTGGGCCAATGTTGGCGATTGGTTGGCGTGGTCGCCGTTAACTATGGGGAATTGGGCCAACATTGGCGATTTCTTGGCACTGTCGTCATTGGCATATGTTGGCATAACAGTGGCAAATTTACAGTTGGGTTACAGCAGTTGGGCCAACGTTGGCCCAACCACTTATAGCCAACATATATTATAAATGTTACCAATGTATTTAGTGATGATATTCATATGCGTTGGGCCAACGTTGGCATAACAGCAGCAAAATAACAGTTGGGTTAGAGTTGTTGGGCCAACGTTGGCCCAACCAGTTATAGCCAATGTATATTCTAAAGGTTGTATACATGCATTGGGCTCACGTTGGCATAACAGTGGCAAAATTACAGTTGGGTTAGAGTTGTTGGGCCAATGTTGGCCCAATCAGTTATAGCAAATGATATATTCACACATTGCACCAAATTTAGGCCAATGTTGCGATAAGATTGGCAAAATGCTAGTTGGCTTAGAGACGTTGGGCCAACGCTGAACCAACACTTTAAAGTCAATGTATATAATAATATGCATACACATTAGGGAAATGCTTAGGCTAATGGCCTTTTGTTTGTAACTAAGATCTGTAAGTCAATGTAGGCCATTTGCTAATTCATTTGGATGATAGCATTTAAACAAAATCTTCATTTCAAGGGAGTTAACTAAACACCTCGATATCCCATTATTTAATAGATTATGTTAGGTGTATGTAGCAATAACGCGATGGAGCTTATTCTTTAAAAAGCCGTCCTTCATCCGAAAGCAATTAAGTGGTCTAAATAGTATCTCCCTCTAAATATTGCTATCCTGTAATATAATTTCAATATGTATTGTGACAACCACCATAAGAATTTGGAAATTTCCTATGAATTATGTCAATTTGTTATAAACAGTATTACTATGAAATACCTTGCAAACCAATTCGTTGGTTCGACATGGTACCCGGCCAACAGATTTGGCACATTTCTTTAAATGTGTCCTTCACTTTGCCAATATTCTAAATATTAATAAGATTTAAAAAAAAAATGTTTAATTAATGTTAGACATATGCGCAGAATAATGTTGAGCCAATCTAGACAGTCAATGTTGGCTCACTGCTATGTAAAATATGTTCGGCCAACGTCGGGTGGATGCGTTGGGTCAACATTGGCCCAACATCTCCAGCCAATGTTGGCCCGACGCATCCACAGTGGATGTGGTGTCCCAACATGTTGGGCCAATGTTAGACCAATGAGCAGAATGACGTTGGGCTAATGTAGACAGCCAACTTTGCGTCAACATTACAACATATATTGGGGCTATGTTGCGCCAACGTAGTATTGTTATCTGGGCATGCATTGAGCCCATACAATGTCCATGCAGCTGCGTCCACATTTGAAACCACTTTCACATGATCCGATGAAGTCATCGATCCTGTCTCAGAGGAATATTGGATAGAACTTTCTGTATACTGTTGAGGAGCACAATGGGCCACAGGTTGGCTGGGTCAGGTAGCTTATTGGGCGTAAGTAGAGTGATAGAGGTGCCTTGGCTTACAGCATCGATGGGAAGGTGGTGTATACAAGCTGAATTGATTAGGTGCATGATCAGTTTTGAGAGAATGTCTCTTGCATATTAGAATAGTTCATTGCACAAGCCATCAGTTCCAGATGCACGTCCATATTTCAGGGCTTTACATGCCTTCTCAACTTCTGCTGTTTTACTTGGTGTTAGTAATTGCCCTGGGTCTGCTGAGAATGGGTGAAGTTCTCATCATCATTGTCGGCGAGCTGTTCCTTGGACAATTCTCGAATGGCCTTGGCTTTTCCCTGGCCAGTCCCAATAATGTGTCCTTCAGAATTGTATACAGTGAGCGCTGCAGTGTAGTCAGTAACTCTCATGGCGCGCGGGCTGCCAGAAACATTATGTGACAGTCGTCCATGGTAGTGATTTCATCTGCTACGGAGTCTGCTTGTTGAATAGCAAGATCTTGTACACACTCGCTAATGTGGTGCAGAATGTGTTTGCACTCCCTGCGTAGTTTGGTGCAGTCTTCACGTTGGTCACTTTGATAGATGTGCAGCCGTAATGCCTTCTGCTCTGCTGAGAGTCGGCTGTATACCTAGTTTGGTTGTTTTTATGAACACCTATGGTGCTGGTAGCGGATGATTCAATAGATCTCAGTATTTTGCTTAGGGCTTCATTTGGATCAGAGCTGACATCGATATTAGCTATTTACTCCCCGAGCACCTTTATGTATGACATTTGAGTGTCAGTGTCGCTGATGAGCTTGGGTAGATTGTAGGTGACTCTACATTTTTGCCTGGTATGGCGTGTATATATTAGGTAGAGCTCGTTCATCTGAAGTCATATGAAGGCGTGTACTATGAACATTATCGACCAAACTATTAGCCTCTGTACCATCTAACTAATGCTCACATCTGGATTGGATTTAAAAGGGTTGTTTATAAGAAATTACTCCAGGCTGACTAAATTTCGTGTTGCATTTATTATTATTATCACTGATAAGAAGAAAGAGTCCGTGGTTACGAGTTTCATTAGCTTCTGACAGTATAGGGATATCTAGTTATGTCCAGCCCATGGGTAACTAAACTCCCCACACCGTGTAAGCGAGTTGGACTCGATTCAGTTGATTTGAAGTGTTTCGCTATTATTAATCGTTTGATTGCTGTGATCACCCATGTAATACGTTCATTGGCAATAACTGTTGTCATGCTGAATATTTTGAAAATGGTTTGGCTGAAAGTGTATTAGCATATTCAGAAATTCATCAAGCAGACAGTTAAGACGCGAATGTGTGGTTCTTTTGAAAACACGGATACTGTGCACACTGTGCACAAGCAATGGACCGTCCCAGTTTTTGCTATGTCTCGCCCATCTCTAGTTAAGCCGCACCTACACCTCGCACGTGTTGGGATCGATCTATCTCTGAAGTCCCTGACTACACAGGTACGCTGTTGAATATTTTCAAACTAAATTGAATGGGTGTTGTTGTGGCCTATGGCAACAACAGCATCCAATCAAATTAGTTTTAAAATATTCAACATAATATTTATTAAATAGTAACACCATTCACTTCGTACACACGCGGATAGTTCGTCTTCAAATATGTCTTCATGACGTACATATCTGCGCTTCTCCTGATGCCATAATGGCGTCATGTATTATGCTCTCATTCTGCACGTCACGTAGATGATTATGACGTCATATGATGGATGGATACATGGAACGCATAGACAATTGGCTGAAAGGACTGACCAATAAATAAAGTATATCTTCCAAGCCCAATAATCGGAATGCTTCTTGTATTTTATAATATGCGCATAGTACAACGTAAGCGGTCGAATAAAAGATTCACGTATGCCCCTCATTCCTGACCAGCGTTTGAGTGCATCGAATCTATAGATTTATTAGTTGCGGTTTCAGTCATACGAGCGGATATATATGCAGTTTAAGCCATGCACTCCCATCTGATGCAAACCTACAGCACTAAATAATGATGGGTGTAATTGTTGTATTACCATGTCTATCTGAATTTGGGAACATGTCACTATCCATAGTCACCTTAACCAACGGCAGAAAACATAACGTTTGCAGCCACAGTACTGTGCCTTGTATATGGAAGAGTACTGCGTTATCTTAGTCTCCATTGTCTAATTTAAATGCATTTCTATGCATAATCAATTGATGGCATTTCCAGGTAATTACGGGCAACACAATTACGCAGGTTTATATTGGTTCTAGCCCTGCAGTTACGTAGGAAACTGGATTTTATTACATGGTTTGAGTGCACTTGTCGTTGTGAGATAACATTACTGTAGTAGTATTCCACCTTTAGTTCTTTAGATTTGAATAATTCCCAAAGGAAATAGGACCGAACGTGTCAGAGAATGGCACTCGATAACACGATGCCCCGAATTATGGTCACATTCCCAGGAGCAATTTGGCAGGAACCACTTCTGGTATTTATTAGTAGCCATTTTCTAGAAAACTATATTTTGCTTGTTTTTCGTTGATTTACTACCATTCTGGGAACGTTACTGAATTGAAGTCCCACAAGTGTTTCCATGCTGCATTGACATCGAGTTGCCACCAATCTACCAGTGTAACGTAATGGAAGGTGGGTTCCACTCGGAAATCTACACAGGCCCTTTACATCGCTATGCTGCTTGAAATGATTACTTAAGTATTATCGAAAAGGGAGTCAGTTGCAAAATAATCCAGGTACTGGAAGCAATTTGACAACGTAAACACCCAGTAGGCGAAGGGTTCGGCAAGCAGATTCCTATAGTCAGACGCGCTAATTCTGATTTGAATGGCGTCCCTTTTAAACACTATATAACACAAAAAATATTAAACTGTGGCAAGCGTTTGCTCTGACAAAAATTAATATGTAGGATGATAACTTATAGAAACTAATACATATAGCAAACGAGCTTCAGATCTTTCTATCTATTGTCCGGAAATCATGCATTCAATCGACTGTAACCCCCACCCACCCCACCACCACTACCACAACCCGACCCACCGCGTTATCCTACGCAATGCCACACATGCTTCTTCAGGTCCATTCTTGGCTTGAGTGTGCTGCACCCTGCCTTCTTGAGGTCACCATCTCAGTAGGCTTAGCAGATGTATGCAATGACGTCCTCTCTTGGCTTTGTATCTGCTGGCTCCGTGTACGACGAATTACACGGCTCTCTGTACTGGTGTGTGTTCTTGTATACTTAGCGCATGGCCAAACATGGGACATCTTTGCTGGGCGACTTTTACAGACAGCGGCGACGTTTTAACATCTTGCATGGTGCATCATTGGAAATTATGCCATCTAGCCATCGGTGTAGTGATCGTACGTAGGCGTTTACGGTGGCATGCATCGTGTCTATCTAGAGCAGCCTTTGGAGCTTTTGGGAGCAAGATGACACATTCACGCCGGTCTCCTCCGTAAGTACCAACTTTGTTGGGAAACTAAGTCATCAAGGATTGCGGGCTGACATCCGCATACAGAGGCAACTCTGATTATGCCTACCCTTCTTCAAACAAGAAACTGTGCTCGACATCCTCGGACGACGCAATCTTCCCAGGAGCTTACCATAGCTATGTGGAATGTACGTGGTCTGACGGCAGCATCAAAAAGGCAAACCTTAGGTCCAGACTGTGAGCAATATGCCATCAATATCGCATGCATTCAAGAGACTAAAGCAGCTAAACACTCAGAGCAGCAACTACAGACAGGCCATAAGCTTTTGCTTATAGAGCAAAAACAGGCCACATACCAGGGCTAGGGCTTCGTAATCGGACCAAGGGTCTTGGATCATGTCATTAGGTTTGGATACGTCAGTGATCGCGTTGCATTCATCGCCCTGGCTATACCTACGCGAAAACACACCTCGACTAAATGTCGACTTGTCAACGCATACGTCCCAACTACCGAAAAAGACAAAGAGAATCTAGCAATATTAGATTCCTTCTATGCAGAACTGAGCTCTGCCATTACAATCCCTACGAATCCATAGCGTCCAGATGGACTGAACATCTATGTTCCCCATGACGCAGCGTCTATGAAGTCCACCTCGTCAGTATTTTCCATCTATAACCGCATACCAAGTATTAACACTTGGGGGTGGGGTGGGGTGGGGTTGGTCTTGTGGAGCTTTCCCGCACGGATTTCAATGCAGCAACAAGGGAACAAGTGCAAATCAAAGGAGATATGCCCTCTCCATGTGGGGAGCCGATTGATGCCTCAAACTCTACAGACTTCACTGACTTGCCTTGTACTCTCAGCTTGGTGTTTGCAACAAGTAGTCACACTAGACGTGGATCATCTTCATTGCAACTGTCCTGGCCTAGGATCTGTTAGCGTTTAATTGTGTCGAAGGCTCGTGGCATGTCAATACAGCAGACTGTCTTTGTTAACGCAACCACTATTTAGATTATGCCACACTTGTTGAAACCAATAACGCCCAGTTATATGTTAACCCCTTCACCGACAAATCCCTAAATCAGTACATCTTGCCGACACATACTAGTATTTATCATATAAACAAGCCTTCTAGCCCGTTCCATATTTCGTATTTCCATTGGCTGTTGGGTGCGCATCCCATTTGAATCGACCAATTAAAACATCGATTGACGTGAGCGTGACGCGTAGGGATTACTACGCGGTACTGTTTTACTACGATCTGTTTACTACGATTTGTCATTCATGACACGTCATCGCAAAATGACATCGTTTGACAGTTTATCAGTCGGCAGCGAAGTATCGATTGATGGCCGTGGCTATAATTTCTAATGACCAGTTTAAATACGATGTAGCGAATGCCATCGCCAGATTTTGTGTTTGTCACTATATTTTGCTGCGCATTCAGTATCTGTTATCCAGTAGTGGTGCGTCACAGCGGCGGTATCGATTTCACGAAAATCAACAATGCGAAACCAGATAAAACTCACATCAGCAACTATTGGCAAATATTTCAAAATTACAGTTTATATGATAAATCAAAATCTCAAACTCGGTCACTTTTCATATCACTATTATGAACCTCGTTGAAAATTATCAATTTTACATTGATTGGCTAAAGCTCGTGCAAATTGATAATTTTCAACTCGGTCCATAATAGTGATAAAAAAGTGACCTCGTTCCAGATTCTCTATATTCCGTTGAGTTTTTGTAAGTTGTACTTTAATATGATTAGAATCTGTTGCTGTCCAAAGCAGCAATAGCTTCCGCTCATAGTAATTTCAAAACATTCTATATTTGTTCATGTATTGTTGTCGGGAAATCCATATACATGGGAATTAATTGATGAAATGGTTAAAAAGCGCAATGTGTGCACGGCTGCAGTGATGATACGAATTGCGCGTCAGTCATAAATCCACAATTTAATAATTGTTGAATATTTTGATACTAACTTGACTGGTAAAATGCCCACTTTACTTGGTCTTTGTGGTATTTGCAATTGTACGAATTGTATGCCATTAAGAAATTCGCCAAAAATAGTTGAAGATTTTGGAACTAATATGATTGAAAAAGAATTGGAACAATTCGTAACTGCTACCTTATCTTTACGTAACTCGACTATCAGAAAAAAAAGATTTATATCTAGTTCTGTAGGCCGATGTTTCTTAGTCATTAGAACAGGAAAAACACCCAGCTATGTTAAACGAAGCAAAGGCCAAATAACTTTAGAATGTCAGATAATCCTAGTAGTATATTTTGCTGCTGATTTAACTGGAGGCTGTTGTTGTCTAAGGCGCAACCGGGTGTCAGCCAAATCATTTGCAAACTATGCAACAACTTATCTGTTAGGTTGCATTTGAATGTTTATACTTGGATTTCAGTGTTGAGATGGTTACGTGTAAATAAGCAAACCGTGAAACATTATAACTAATATTTAAATTGCTTATTGCAATGCTAATAAAATGTGTGAGTGCGCGAGTATCTACGTGGCTGCTAGAGTGTGAATGTGAGTACGCGTGATTGTGTGCGTGAGCGCGTGCATGCTTATTCTTGTCATAAGGTAATGGTAAACGCAACAACTACCAGGTTTTAGGCGCTTTGGTGAGAGTTGACAGACATACCATCAGACCGACCGACCGACCGACCGACCGACCGACCGACCGACCGACCGACCGACCGACCGACCGACCGACCGACCGACCGACCGACCGACCGACCGACCGACCGACCGACCGACCGACCGACCGACCGACCGACCGACCGACCGACCGACCGACCGACCGACCGACCGACCGACCGACCGACCGACCGACCGACCGACCGACCGACCGACCGACCGACCGACCGACCGACCGACCGACCGACCGACCGACCGACCGACATACCGACAGACCGATGGACCGACCGACCGACCGACCGACCGACGGACCGACCGACCGACCGACAGAGAGACATAATTATAAGAATTGCTCCAACGTCGACGGCAGCTACGACGACGATAAGAATAAGGATTATAATAGTGATAATAATGGTAGTAGTAATAATAATAATAATAATAATAATAATAATAATAATAATGATACTAAGTGATGAGTGATAACACATTAAAGCTAATAATGTTAGTCTACATCGACCTTTTAGTTTTCATATTTCCATTGTAATAACCTGTTTGCATTTTTTATGTTTCCTTTATAATAACTTGTTTGTATTTTTTGTAGATGCATACATATTTTTGTGCATAGTATATATATATATATATATATATATATATATATATATATATATATATATATATATATATATATATATACATGTATAGTTATTTATTTTGGTGAGGGTCTCCTCCGTAAATAAAGATTCTTATTATTATTTTTATTATTATTATTATTATTATTAATGCCCATTTAGTGGAAATCTCCGTGTTTGGAAATGACTACCGACACAAGCATGCGTTAGCCCATGCAATGTCTGCGCAGCAGCATCCGCCGTGACGTGATCCGGTCAAGTTATCGATCTTGTTTCGGGGGCGGCATAGAATAACGTTGGATAGGATTTTCTGTATGCTGTTGTGGAGCACAATGGGCCTCAGATCGGCTGGGCCTGCGTAGCGCGATAAGGGTACCTTGGTATACAGCCTCCATGGGAAGGTGGCGCATAAAAGCTGAATTGATTATGTGCGTGGTCGGTTTTGAGATAGATCATTGTTCATGTCACCAGTTCCAAATGCACGTCAATTTTACAAGGCTTTAAGTGACTTCTCAACTTCTGCTGTTCTACTTGGCGTTAGTACTGGCCTCGGGTCCCCAGAGAACCGGTGCAAAGGTCCGTCATCGTGGTCAGTGTACTCTTCCGTGAACCAATCCCGAATCGCCACGGCTTTGCTCTGGTCAGTCCCGATAAGGTGTCCCTCAGAGTTGGGTACAGTAAGTGGTGGTGTGTAGTCAGTAACCATCAAGGCTTGGGCTGCCAGATACAGTTTCTGACTGTCATCCGTGGTAGTGATTTCATCTGCTAGGGAGTCTGCTTGCTGAATAGCAAGATCTGTTAAGCAAGCGTTCGCTAATGTGGCACAGAATGATATTGCACTCCCAGCATTGTTTGCTGCGTTCTTCACTTTGGCCACTTTGATAGATGTGCCTCTACCTTCTTAAATGGTATGACGTGTATACATTAGGTAACGACCGTTCATCTGACGACGTGTAATGACTGGCTTATGGTCAGAATAGAGGTATGTGCCTCCTTAGGAACGAGCATCCCGAAGTAGGGATTTTGCTTCCGTCTTGCATAAGATGCAGTATATGTTGTTGTAGCCTTAGAAACTGTCGGGGCTTTGCAATCAGCAATCAGCAATCTGTCCGGTCCATCATGCCCGTTGACAGCATGGGTTTTTGAAAGCCATATGTATGGCAAAAAAGGTCATAAGGAATGCCGCCAGTGCATCACCATTGCTGTTGCGTTTGCCCTATTCATTCGATCCCGTGCATAAGCCGAGTCCTGTACTTTTGTCCGCAAATCAGAGTTTATCCATCTTGGATTTGAAATCTTCACGCGCAAATAGTCACCATCGAGCTGGGATTCTAATGGCGGAGCTCAGGTCCGCATAGAATCTAGTATTGCTGGATTATTTGTAGTTGCTGCTCTGAGTGTTTAGTACTTTAGTCTCTTGAAAGCATGTAATATCGATGTTATCGTGTTCACAGTCTGCACCTACTAGTGTGTGGACATATGCCATTCAGCATGCACCTCGTGTTAAATCTTCATACCATATAAAATTATGTTCTTTGGAATGCCTAGTATTCAAAAAGTTTTAGTGTCAATTTTAGTTTTCATTTTCAAGGTGACACGAAGGCCACACAACGGTCACGGTATGAAATGTTGAAATAGTGCTAACGACGTTCCAAAAACCATGAGCATCTCTATGTTGATAACATTTATTTTTGTTTTTTGCAGATAGCGATACAGAATATACAAGTATGGTGATTTGTCTGTCGTCCGTCCGTTTGTTGTCTGTTTGCCAACAACTGTGTATGTTGCCATTTATTGATGGAATAAAACCAAATTTGGCAGATGTGTTCTTTTCGGTAATATCTAGGAGGGCTATACATATGAAATTCACACTTCTTCAAAGACGGGAAGTTCTGGAGACTGTTAGATTTTCAAAAGTATTTAAACCTATGTGGAAAATATATAAACAAGCACTGAATGTATTGTCTGATGATATTTCGGTTTCAAACATAGTAGTTACATAATTTATAGATGTTATAGTGGCACATCAATTCTAGCAGTTCCAATGAACATATACCAGCAACAACAACCATGATAGACTTCGAGGACAACCAGATACTAAGAAATCGTATATGTGCTAGGACCAACTACAGTCTGTTTATAAACTTCTAGCATGTAACCAAAGAACAGCACAGACAGATTCTTTTAGGAATATCTAAAATGGATCAGGCAGCATGGAGTCTATGATGATAAAGTGTATCCATCAATCACTAATAGAGATGGCATAGATGCGCCTCTCCGTGAGCTTCAAGACAATGAGGCAACGCGACATAAGCCATATTATCATGTAACAAGCAGAGAGGGCAAAGCATGTCGATCATGCATCATTAGTTACAGCGCGCTTCATTGAATATGGATCAGCATGAACGTATGCTGCGGTTCCCAGAACTCAGGCCTTGTTTGCATGATAAGTACATTCTACACATACAAGAAGTGTATACAGTTTGCTGCACAATTCGAGCAATTGGATCCTGTATTGACAGTAGTGGTATTGATGATTCATGGATTGAGGCAGGATTGTACGGCTCATTTACTGTACGTAAAATAATTGAAAGAAGACATAGAAAATGTCAGTGCAGGCATATTTAACCAGACTGCAAGCTCTTGATTCAGAGCCTGGCATTCATAATGCTCTACAATGCGTGTCAAGTAGCCTAGGCAAGGATATGCAAGGATATGCAAGGAGTGTAGACATATTAGCAGCGAAGATCTAAACATAATTGCTGCAGAGATGTTAGATACCTGGCAGAAAAAGACAATATGATGCACTATAATAATAACCATAGCAAATAGCCCATAATGTATTGGTCTCGATTGTACATCGGCTTGGTGTTAACACTGCCACTGTTCTTACACGCTACCAGACAGAGACTTTGGAACTTACCCCTGGCTTCTTCTGAAAAGACGTAGATCACACCCTCGAAGAGTTGAATCGGTCAGGAACCGTGATGGCAGGATTTTTTGTATTACTCAGAAGGCCCGCCACATTAGAAAAATTCTGTATTGTGGCTCCAGATGTCACATCCGGTACAATACATCTGTATCAGTTCGCACACTTCACCATGAATTATCAATAGCAGTTATACAAAGATAAAAAAGGCAATTAAGCAGCTTTGCTGTGTCCTTGGGCATGCGGACCAATTAAACTCTAACGCGAGGCATCTTTTTAATATTGCCTTACAGTGCGTCATACCTGAAGTCATTCAGAAAGCCATTCCTAACATTGACAGCATTAGCTAGAGTGTTTTAGTAGATTTGTAAAAGGGAGAATCAATCATGAGAGAAGCAATGGGATACACGGCCAAAAGCAGAAGCTAAGGTCATAGGCATCTAGTAGAAGAAAGGCAGTTCATTATAAGCTCACATGACAGTTTTTGCGAAATGTAGGCCAGCTATGGAGATAAATGAGGTGTCCTCTGTCTGTCGTCCTCTCTTCATAGCAAATGTCTCCCTCTTACCATGTACAGACGAGTACACACGTATCAATCAGAAGGAACAATTTGTGCGAATGTACCAAATCAATCAACTGTACAGGGAAATGGAAATGGTATTTATACCGAACGTGATGTTGTCAAAGATGTCATGGAAATCGTACAACAGTATGGTAACAGAACAATAAAGAATGGTAAGGAGTTTGCATTTGTATTCTTAAAAATGATCAGACGAAAACTGGAGAAATACGAAGAGGACCAGGTAGTATTTGATTAATATAATGTAGAAATGTCTTCGAAGAATGTTACCGGTGAACAACAGAACACGAGACCTAGTTCTACATATTATATGTTCAGTGACTCTACGTCTCTGTGTACCTTATTAGTCATGATAGGGACTCCAGCAAGTCCAAAACAAAGCAACGCTTAATTATTTACTTGTCTGAAAAGATTCATCAAGGATACAAAAACATGTCATGGCGCCAGCAATCGAAGGTTTTCACTCTAATCACTCTGACATGAGCTATCTGAGTACTTCTCAAGAGGAGGCAAATATCAGTTTAATATTTGGTGCAGCAAAATGAGGACTGCATAGTAGCATTATTTCTTCAGACACGGACCTATTAATTCTTGCTTTATCTCGCATTCCAGACCTCGGTGAATGCTGTCGTGTGAGAATTGACGTTGGAAGAAAGTGCTGGTACCGCTTGCAGTTATATACACGACGCTTGGTCCAGAACTCTCCTAAACACGCTCTATGGAAAGTGTAAACGTATCTGCTGGAATGCTCTTTCAAAATCAGTAACATTCCTGGAAAAGTATGTGCGTGATCTATGCAGACCACACGGTTCAAACCGTAGGGGTATCGGATAGTGGATGATGTGTACAGCACCACAGCATGAGAGCCAACGTCTACAGCCAACACAAGATGCAATAAAGCAACTCATTCTATGAGTCCAATACCAAGTTATGATTTCGTGGTTGGCTACAGTTACAAAGTCCAAGCAGTATTCCTGGAGGAAACCCCCATGAGGATTATCAACCAGTGAGTACAACTCTAGAACCGACTCCGAAGAGTGTGACATAACTTGTACGATGAAGCCTTGGTACCGGTAAATGTGCAGCATAGTATGTACTAATCTATGCAAATGCAGGACAGCCAATTCAAAGTGATAATGCAGAACTATAAGTTGAACTCCAAGAAATAGATATTCTTAAGTTGACACTGACAGTTATGCAGATGACGGGACGTGATAATTTAAGAATCTTATTTAGAAACATACGCTCAAGTGATGCGCCTTGCTTATTACGTTTGATATAGCATGCTGATGATGTTTATTATCATAATCCTGTTATCCAAATAATCAGAGATAGCAGATCCTAACATCCATAGCATTTAAAATGTTCATGGATTCTTCACATTTTCTATTTAATTTCTTCACAGTTGCTTTGGTACATCAAGCCCAATGTTAGGATATCACAGTGTACAGAAACAACCATTCGTGTGTTAAGATTAGAGTCACCGGATAGACAAACACACATAAAATTAACAACAAATCACGCAAACGATTGACTGACAGACAGCTGAGCGGACATAGTCGAATACAACACTTTCTTTCCCAGGCAGGATTTTTGTTATTATCATTAGGTTATATTCTGTAAACAGTTGACTTCGGGCATGATACATTATTTTCATTGGTGATACATTGTGAGGTTCTGCAACCAACATGCACTGTAATGTTGTTTGTTTTGACCACCTGCAGGATGTGAAAATATAAAAGACAGGTTATTTATTGAACACCATATCATGCATTGAACTAGATATACGTATTATATATTCAGCAGAATAATGTATTAATGAATCATAGCAATACACGGCATAATATGAGAATTGTCTAGCTCTATCTCCATGTTTTAAGCTATGACCTTTATTTGACCTTTAAATGACCTTGAAAGCGAAAACAAAAATTTACACCAATGCATTTTAATAATATATACCCTACAGAACATGAGTTTCCATAGTTTGAAGATGTAACACGAGGTGCATGCAGGGCCGTTATTTTTAACATACGCCCTCACTCTACAAGCTTTGCCTCTGTGATGTTGCACTCAGACCACGTACATTCCACGTAGCTATGGTAAGCTCCTGGGAAGATCGTGTCGTCCCTGGATGCCGAGCACAGTTTCCTGTTTGAAGAAGGTTAGACATAAGCAGGGTTGCCTCTGTATGCGGATGTCAGCCGCAATCCTTGATGACTTAATTTCCCAACAAATGTCTTAATTAATGTCGTCAGTTATAAGATCGTATAGTGTATTGCATTATGATGATTTGTGAACGTATACGGGCTAATGCGACTGTTCAAATAATTAAGCCCCAGCTTGCCATGCACAAATGCAAATAAATGATATAATCATTAATAATTGTTTGCGCACATAAATAATCCTAATATTATATTTTCGAGTTTTCTACGGATCCAAACAACAACAACAACTGCTGATATATTCATAACACAATGGTACAACAATTGTAAGGAATGCAATGTAATCGTGATATATCGTGATATATTAGCGTAAATTGGTGATAAAAGCAAATTACATGTGAATACCTCGCACATGAACATACAGTTAATACTGTCATGCTTTTACATCTTTGCTTTTTCTCTTCGTTCTTGTTCTTTCTTAGACAAAAGCTTTGTCTTTTCAACGCATGAGAAAAGGTGCGTTTCATATTTTGAAACTAATTTGACTGGAAGATGTCGCTGCATCTGGTAACAACATCTTCAAGCTACCTTAGTATAACATATGCTTCAGTTTACTTGAGATATTGCTCTGAAGTGGAGGTACTGACTCTCATTTGTGTTCACATCCGCGTTAAATATGTGTTTCCACGATACACTTGATTCTACAATTTGTTGTATAATCTGTCGTATGTAGAACGAATAAGCTGTCACACCATGCAATGCAATAGCTCGCCGACCTCCATGCCCTGGCGCGTGCCCCTCTCTAAAGGACAGCACTGCGTATACGAAGACGATGGACAAATACCGAAGAAAGTTGCCGCTATTTCAATCTTTGCGGGCATATAAATACATAAAACCAATGCTGCCCATGTAGTGTCACCAGTGCGCGCATTCAGACACATAAATCAAATACACGCTATACACATCTGTCTGGCCATTGTGTCGATGTAACCTTCCCTATGCAATTACTGAATCTGCCCAGAAGCGAATCGTGTAGTTGTAAGGTCCACTGCAGGCTACTCTAAGGATAGGTTTTAATAACCCTGCCATATCTTCTTCTACTATTGTGTTATCATTTATTGATTCCAGTCTTTTATCTGACGCACCCCTCCATCCATCTCTACGCCATTCTTTCCCTTCTGCCACCGTTCCACTCTCCCATCCCCTCGTCATCGCCTCTCTTCACTCCTGCATTCTCTCTATCACTCTCCCTCCCTCCCTCTCTCTCTCTCTCTCTCTCTCTCTCTCTCTCTCTCTCTCTCTCTCTCTCTAGCTCGCTCGCTCGCTCGCTCTCTCTCTCTCTCTCTCACCTCCCTCCATCCCTCCCGCCCGCCCACCCGCCGCCCACCCCCTCCCCCTCCCTCCCCTCCCTCCCTCTCTCTCTCTCTCCCTCTGTCTCTCTCTCTCTCACCTCCCTCCCTCCCTCTCGCCCGCCCGCCCGCCAGCCGCCCACCCCTCCCCCTCCCTCCCCTCCCTCTCTCTCTCTCTCTCTATCTCTCTCTCTCGCTCGCGCTCTCTCTCTCTCTCCCTCTCTCTCTCACTCTCTCTCTATCTCTCGCACCGTAACTGTGGGGACATCACTCTTTTCTCTCATTTTTTGATTTTCATTTCCTTCTTGTTTCTGTGTGCGTTGGCAAAATAAAAAATACTTCTAAGATGGATAGCGATTATTACCATTAACTAAATAAAGTGTGAGAACACTGTGGGGACGGTCCCCACACAGAGCGTGGACCTAGTAAGAGAGTCCCCACAAGTGTGAGAAACAGTGTGGGGACATACTCTTTGGTTGGCAGTTCATGAATTAGCAGCAGTATGTGGATGGGAGATTACACCGCCGCCTAGTCTGTGCACGTGAGTGTTTATCACATCACGTGTTCGTATGCCTCGCGCAATACATTTTTTACATGAGAGCGTGAGATAATTCTGTGGGGACATTTCAATGTGAGAGAAGGTGAGAGAAATGAAAAAACGTAAACAAATTGAAAAACATGAATAGTGGGGACACAAATTCTAAATATATTTTTTGGACGTTTCACG
>CM067359.1:174894368-174979368 GCA_034401795.1 Chaetoderma sp. LZ-2023a
CGCATGACACGTGTGTTGGCTGGCTGTTTGCCATCGCAGCAATCATTAAGTATTCAATTCACAGACACATGTCGCCAAAACTCTTGGCCGACTACTGCCTCCTTGAACCGGTAGTATATGTGCTTGCATTGTATAGCTTGTGCTAGCGGACTATGAAAATGTCATATGGCGATGATGCAAAAATGGAAATGCACCGAGTTGGGTCGGATTTGCAATATCTTTAACCCTGGTCGATGGATACTAGTAGATGTACCATCTTCTGTAAGATGATCGATGGTGCCAGCTTATCTGTTCGTGGATGCAATCCCGTTGACATTCCGCGTCTAGAATATCATGGACATATTCTTATTTACTTATTCTCACCCTGCATATTATAAGGAATCCATATCGCCCACCACCGAGAACAAGCTCTCTATTTACCAGCCATGAACATATTTAACGCTGTTATGCCGAAGCTGAAAAAATGGACTCTGATGTGCTTTTGGGAAATGTCCACTTGCAGGTCAAGAGAACACAATTTCTTGGAAATGTGCTAGTGGAATCATTGGCTCGACGATATAGCCAGTCATTCCAGTGGTACATTTTGAAAGATTGTCTTTTTTGTATTGCTGATGTACATTTACTGAGCAAATCTCTTGATATTATTTACCAAGACTAGCCATTAACCGAGTAATAGATCAAACACAGTTACCATCCAATTCTGAGTGAGAAAGACCGAGATGAAATCGATCGTATAGCATGTAGCAATAGAGGCACCATTACCTAGAAATCTATCCATATTCACAAGCATGCAAATCACACGCGTGTCAGCCATTCATCTATAAATATAATATCTTTATCCTACACTACACGAGTGAAGCGTATTATATATGTTTCCAGGATAATAGCATGAAATAGATTTCGCCATTTCTAATACATGTATGAGTATGGTATGCTGCGGCTTCAGTAGGTTCTTCTTCACATTTGCCAACTGTGTCTTGTCATAAACTAAAAAAATCGTTAACTTCTTCATGTCCATTTGTTATCTGAGTGTACCTAGTCCAGTTTCAGTGAGGCCACCTCGCAGCATGCGCAACAAATGTGTACAATGCCGTCCTCTCGTCATGACTTAATATTTGCCGCCTCTCATTAGGCTAAATTCTCAGACTCTCTGTACTGGCGTGTCTTCTAGCATCATTAGCACAAGGCCAAATACGACCCATCTTTGATGGGCGACTTTTATGGACAGCGGCGATGCATCACACACCTTGTATAGTGTATCGTTGAAAGCTCTCCTGGCTGACCATCAGTGTCCATTGATGGTCCGGAGGTGTTTGCGCTGGCGGGCATCAACTTTGGCAATACAGCATCAAGTATACGCAGGGTGCCTTGCATCAACATAGTCTTTTTGTTAAGGGGTTTTTTGACCTACGAATCTATTGCTTCGGGAAGGACTGGAAACTAAGAATTGGCATGACGAGTTTTAACCAATGTTTAGTTATCTGCAACGTATTCCTTTAACCATTTAATTGTGCACCTACTTTTAACAATGTACGCGTTAGAATATCTGTGTATCAACGCATTAGATAAATTATTGTAAATTATTATTAGTATTAGTATCACTATCTTGACCCGGACTCTGCGCTTGCTGTCTGATCCGGACTCTGAGCTTGGGGCCTGCAAGCAGTAGCCTCACTAGTCACAGCTCATCTTCGATGAAACTGGCCCGGTACACCATACAGATGGTGAGCTATGCCCATCCTTAGAGTAGCCTATACTAGCCTCATTTTACGTTACAGCTATTAGAGTCGGATCTGGGTGTATCCAGGAATGACCTTTTACATTTTTAGTTATGCTCCGTCCATTTTTTTAGCTAAGCGCCATGAACACATCGCTCCTGTTGGGATCGGTCAATCCATGAAATCATAGACTATCATTTTCCAGAAAACTATATGGTAAGCTATTGGATATTTTGTAACTAATTTGGCTGGGCGCAGTTGCTGCCATATTAAAGAGTAGGGACATATAATTCATGCAACGTGTCGGATTATACAGTGTTGAAGACGGGCCATATATAATCATTCATGACGTAATGAGTATGACCTCATCCTATGCGTCACTTGGTTGATTATGATGTCATAAGATGCCAGATGATAGATGGGTACGCTGGATAGGTGGATTGCATAGGGAAGATTGCAGCGCTGCACAGGGTAGATAGATGAGAATTCAATGCAGAATAGCTGCGAGAGTGTTCTCGCGCATTGTTGGCGGGGTGTGTTCTCTTCAGTGCTCTCCCTAGTAGAACATGTGAAATGTGGATGCTATCAAGGACTATTTCATGTATTAGGTTGTGGATCTGTGGTTTGTATTGAGTGGCAGTGGAGAAGACAGCGTGTTGCATCGTGTGTGTAAACTTACCGTAGGCCACCTTATATCCTGGTTCAAGCCTAGCGATCTTGCTGATTCTTTCAAATAAATGCACTATTTCACACCAGTGGACATCGTTTAAATCTGTGCACAGCGTGTATTTGATATATACACCTGAATGCGCGCGGTGGTGACACTACATGGGCGCATTTTAATGTAAATATATTTCCGCAAAAATTGAAATACCCCCCCCCCCCCACCACGGTGTCAATACTGGGCATGCCGCTAGATGACGAACATCTCCCAATAGCTGCAAGCAAACAAAGAATCTCTTTATGAATGAATCGAAAACAGAGTTCACCCACACATACCTATCTACAAAGCATGAAACTAAAGAAAATGACGACCCACTCCGTGGCGGCGAACCATGGAGGAAAAGTAAAATCCTGAGCTCACTGCTTTGCAGTACTGCAGACATTGCTGCATGCTGCATCCTGGGTAACATAGCTTTCCATGCCTTCTGGCAGCTATAGATTCGTAGATCAAAGATGCACTTGGTAAAACGACTACGTGTATACAAAGCAACCTGCGCATCCTTGATGCTGTATAACTGTAACAGCTGGTCAGCTCTAGCCAAACTTGATGCCCGTCACCGCAAACATCTACGCACCATCACTGGACACCGATGGCCAGAGAGCATAATGTCCAATGATGCACTATACAAGATGTGTAATACGCCACCGCTGTCTGTAAAAGTCACCCAGCAAAGATGGCCCATGTTTGGCCATGTGCCAAGGATGCCAGAAGACACACCAGCACAGAGAGCCATGGAATTCGCCATCCTCTGAGCCAGCAAATACAGAGCCAGGAGTGGACGGCATTGCATAAATCTGCTAAGCGTGCTGCAAGGTGACCTCAAGAAAGCAGGATTCGGTACACTCAAGTCAAGAATGGACCTGAGGAAGCTAAGGACTTTGGCTGAGGACATGACACAGTGGGCAAAAGCGAAGAACGACTGATTGCAGCTGTAAGATGTTTCTACTATTACAGCCGCAGAATACAGTAATCATACATACATACGCGCCAGGTGCACGGAGGTCGGCCCGCCAGTTCCTAATGCCGCTCCTTCAATATGCATATGACAGATCAGTCAACAGATTCTACAATTAATTGTATCGTGGAAACACAGCTCTGTCGCGGATATGAACAGAAACGAGATTAGAGCTGATTCCCGGTCCAGCCTATGGACAGTAGAAGTAGCGACATTAATCATGTGGTCAGTTGACAATCCCGTTAAAGGTCCAGACTCTGGACATTATCACATTTGGAAGAAAAGTAGCACTTCGGATGCACATAAATGAAAATACCAATCGTATTTAATAGTAATCACACGTAACCAAATACATCATTCCGTGCAATATGGTGTAATAAGTAATCCCGGCGTTGTGAACGTAATTTCATAATACTAATAGTAATATATTACATTAGCAAACTAGACCTCCTCACTTCTCATCATAAGCCACTATTGGTAGACATCAGAAGGGTGAAGTTGACTACGAAGGGCAGGTGATGGCAGGCGATAGCCAATGGACCTTTCCACTGTATCCATCCATCCATGCCATAATCAGCTGAGTTACGTGTATAATGACATCATGATGAATGACGTCATGAATGGCGTATAAAGATCGTACGGAATACATATTTGAAGACGGACTATGTGTTGTAGTACGAATTGTATATCTTTACTATGTAATAAACTGTCTGTTTAATATTATGACACTAATTTGCAGCAACAGCATCCAGTCAAATTAGTTTCAACATACTTAACAATTGGTAGTCAGTGAGCGCAGTGATCGATCGATCCCAACACGATAGAGGTATGGACGGGGCTTAGCTAGAGATGGACGGTGCTTGGCAAAATTTGAAAGGTCCTTATCAGGCGAAAGCATTACATATGGATACATACAATGCAAGTGAGATGACCTCATGCTTTCCCCATCTTATTGCTTCTGTTCTACGGAGCGTTCTTTATCTTGAGACAATCATGTAGTATCCGTGGCTGGTATGCACCATTCCTTCCAGGACTGTTTTACTAGCAGCCTTTTCAACTTATTCTGCCCAACTACAGATATTATCTCTCCATAATGGGAGGGCGACGCTGCTGGTGCATGGAATAAAGGCTAACCATGAAGAGACAGGCATGGAGTATTAAAACACAGGTATAGTAATCCCGCGTTGGAAACGTAATTCATAATACGAAAAAAGAATATATTGCATTAGATGGATATACTTTGTCACTTCTCATACTATGTCGTCAAAATTCATTACGTCATATTTAGGCTGACGTCACATCAGTTGTACGAATTTTATGTTTTTACTATTTGATAAATATTGTTGAATATTTTGAAATTAAGTTGCCAGGGTTCTTTTGCCGCCATAGGCATAGACTTAATTTTCGACTTAGTCAATAGCGTATCTGTATAGTTGTCTGGAAATTGAGATTCGGTGAGTTCAGGGTTCGATCGATCGCAGAAAGGGCAAAGCGCTGGTGGAGAGTAGCTAGAGAGATGTGTGTGCGTGTGCGTGTGCGTGTGCGTGTGCGTGTGCGTGTGCGTGTGCGTGTGCGTGTGCGTGTGCGTGTGCGTGTGCGTGTGCGTGCATGTGTGTGTGTCAGTGTGTGCTCGTGCGTGCGTGCGTGCGCGGTTGGGTGCGTGCACGGTTGCGTGCGTGCGTGCGTGCGTGCGTGCGTGCGTGCGTGCGTGCCTGCCTGCCTGCCTGCCTGCCTGCCTGCCTGCCTGCCTGCGTGCGTAAGTGCGTGCGTGTGTGCGTACGTGCGTGCGTAAGTGCGTGCGTGTGGAGCGGGGGTGGTATAGGGGGTGGACATAGCGAAAACTGGAGGGATTCCTTATGTGTAACAATTTCAATAATTTAATTATCTAAAATTAGATTACATTCGTTTGCACATTTATTATGTGACAGCGCAGTTAATACAAACAGATAACACGTGGTGGCATACAGACGAGGTGTGCGAGTATATACTCTGATGAGAGGCTTACTACACGTACATATACTACGGGGGTGGGGTGGGGGTGAATGTGAAAGTAGCGTACATGTAACGTGATTAACACCGCTTGTATCAACTAACATCTTTAACGGTCAAGCGGACCAAACCGACCGCTGTAGTTATTCTGAGGAATATCTATTTGCATGCCAAGAGGTGATTTATGTTTACCACTATAATACTTGGCTCGATAACCGAGACAGCCATTTCTGTGGTGAATTTAAAACAATACTCTTCTCTAAGCCTACAAGTAGAGACTGGTTACGTAAGAGGCGATGTTGACACAAGAGGGCTTACAAATCTGTGTGTGATTACCTATCGAAATCAAGATTCCTGATTGTGCTACAGGCGCGGCGTAGCCAGAAATGTTACAATAATCTGACCGACCGACCAACCGACCAGCCGATCGACTGGCCGACTAGCAGGCATCCCGCAAACCAGACAGGCAGGTAGACGGACAGACGGGCATGCGGGTGGGCGAGCGGACGGAAGGGTGTGCGGTTCGCGGACAGGTAAGCATGCTGGCAGGTAGTCAGGTGGGCATGTAGGCAAACAGGCAGGCAGGTAGGCAGGCAGGCAGGCAGTCAGTCAGACAGGTAGGCAGGCAGGCAGGCAGGCAGGCAGGCAGGCAGGCAGGCAGGCAGGCAGGCAGGCAGGCAGGCATGCATGCAGGCAGGCAGGCAGGCAGGCAGGCAGGCAGGCAGGCAGGCAGGCGGGCGGGCAGGCATGCAGGCAGGCAGGTAGGCATGCAGGCAGGCAGGCAGGCATGCAGGCAGGCAGGCAGGCAGGCAGGCAGGCAGGCATGCAGGCAGGCAGGCAGGCAGGCAGGCAGGCAGGCAGGCAGGCGGGCGGGCGGGCGGGCGGGCGGGCAGGCAGGCAGGCAGGCAGGCAGGCAGGCAGGCAGGCAGGCAGGCAGGCAGGCAGGCAGGCAGGCAGGCAGGCATACATACATGCAGGCAGGCAGGCAGGCAGGCAGGCAGGCAGGCAGGCAGGCAGGCAGGCAGGCAGGCAGGCAGGCAGGCAGGCAGGCAGGCAGTCATGCAGGCAGGCAGGCAGGCAGGCAGGCAGGCTGGCAGTCAGGCAGGCAAGCAGGCAGGCAGGTTCCTGCAATTCGGTGCTTGTGCTGATTGCGGTATCGTGATAGTCGCATTGTGGTTAACAGTAAAATGGCAAAGAGCAAACATCGATAATCACAACGAGAACCATTAAGTACACTGGTGTAATTGGTGTTGTTGGTGCATATACAGTGTCATTAAATCTGGCATAACGTCAAAATTGTGTAATCCCTCCCGGGCCAACAAAGCTATATGTTCAGCAGTAATATTTTTCTCGGACGTGACAAAATTCAATGATTATGACGTATTACGTCTAATGCCATAATCAAATACGACACATGCTACCTGATGTCACAATCGAAATGATGCATAGCTCCAGCACGATATTCCAACCGTCCGTCATAGGCAGGATATTCCCCTAGTTCAATTAGTTTCAAAACATTCAACAGCTTACGGGTATGGTTATTTTGAATTTTACTATTCTGGGATTTCAGATTTTAAACTTTTTACAGTATGTCAAAAACGGGATGGCAATGATGTGCACGCTCTCATTGCTACGTCATGCATACCCCATTGCATCGTGCACACGGTTTCACTTAAATATACATATGCACATCAAATGCTTGGCAATACTATTACTAAATGTGTATAATATTAGAGGCTTAAATTGGGCATCTAAATGTAATGAAACGAAATAAATGTTTACATATGGTGATATCATTTCATAAAACAGCATGATCATGTTAGTTGTCACGTTGAATTAGGGGCTCGTGTCTCTAATTCAATTTCCCAGCTTTAAAAATTAAATTAATTAATACGTAATGAAATCATCATATGCTAAGACTTATTTCGTTTTATCACATTTAGATACGCGATGTAAACCTCTAAAAGTATACACATTTAACAATTCTATTTTCAAGCATTTTGGTGTGAATATGCACCTGTAATAGCATCGCGTACAGACAACGTGACGTATCTGTGTATTCGCGGCCACGCCTGCCTATTCCTAGTGGTGGAGGCGGTCTTGTAGGATAGTGCATACGCAATCGGAGGCCACCTTTCAACGGTGTATCTTATGTTGGGGAGTACGCAAGCTGCGATGGTTGCTCAGACGGAGAGACATCTTGTTGAAACGAGATATGCGTCCATGCCAAGTTGGCAAGGCGGGCTACCACCTTGGATTAATAAAACGCTATCCATACACTGGTAGCTAAAATACAGTGTGGAGAATTACTGAGGAATCTCCATTACGATCTTGACGGTAGCTTTAGTTATGAATAAAATAACAGATCTGATGTACAGTAATGCTATAATAATACAAACACATTAATATAAAAATATATAAGTATAGTATGCCTATATATGTAGTAGACAGGCGCACACATTAAAAGCCTAAATTTTGCCAAGAATAGCACACCATTTGCTTATTAAATGCCCATTTGCAGGTGAAGAGAAGACCTTTTCAAAATGTACCACTGTAATGACTGGCTCGGTTACCGAGCCAGTCATTCCAGTCGTAACATTTCAAAAGTAGTCTTCTCTTAGCCTTCGAATGGGCGTTCCTCAAGATGACTACAGAGGCCTGCTTCGTCATGAACTGGTTACATTAACAGAATCACATGTCAGACAATATATTTCATTTGTCTTACGTTATAATGCATTGTATAGTGGACGTTATTGCACACACGGTGTCCTAAATAGTATATACGTAGATTAAAGTGATATAGTATGCCATCGTGTGATGGTTAGTCTACTAACATGAGGGTGATATTCAACAATGAATCTAGCGCAGAACCGGATTAAGCCTATTCGAGTCCCATGGATAATTAGTTGGGTGGGGTGACCATTATTGGGTGGGTTAAGGTGGGAATGGCTACCACTACCACTACTACTACTACTACTACTACTACTACTACTACTACTACTGCTACTACTACTACTACTACTACTACTACTACTACTACTACTACTACTACTACTACTACTATTGCTGCTGCTGCGGCTGCTCCCAAATATAATACACTTGTTAGGTACGTGCAGAAATAGTGTTGGCTATTTTGAATCTAATATGGCCAAGGCAGGACCAGGGTGCAGGAAAATTGGTTTCAAAATAGTCAACAGCTTACATATCGCACTACGTGAAGGCGAGATACTGGTATTAAAGATGCAAAAGTAAATAGTTCAAATATGATAATTGCTTTTAAGTTGGGCCCCTTAATGTGGCCCTTGCTTTTAAAACGGCACTGATCTAGCAGTAACATCCGCATTTTGTGACAATATCGCCGGCTGGTGGGACAATAGACACATTGCTATTGACATGGATCCAATTAGTGCCAAGTTATACGCAAACACATGTATTGATGCTGTACATTTTCTGTTGAAATGTTTACCAATCGTCTCCTGGGTCGTTCCATAATACATGTAGTTTAAATACATCATTCTAACTGCTATTTCCGCTTGAATTGCGGACACATAACACCCCTATAACAACCATATAACAGCCATGTAACTGCTCCTTGCTCAGATCTTTGCTGCGATTATCGCTGCGTAAAGGTGAGCTGACACGCAAAGCGGCATTTCGAGTGAAAAATCTGTTGTTCAACTTCACGCACTCGTCCGTTTTCTAAATTCTAGAACTGGTGAAATAGTGTGTTTGAATTATTTAAGCCATCTCGGGTTTCGCCTACATACTTTGTCACGGAGGCATCATTGATGCATTTCCTAAGACAATGAGCAATGCGAGACAGATGGTGGTTCCTCACACGCAAAGTATGTTCAAGAAACTGGTCATAATGGCCAACTGTCTCGCCGGAAGACATGATGGGATTCTGTCTACCTGTGCACTTTGTTTGATGTTTGGTAGGTCAGCTAGCGCCATAGGGATTTTTGGCGCCGGCATTGTTACTGCCATCAACTGCCTTGCAATTGTCTAGGTAATTGTTGGTACCTATTTTGTGATCTCTTTCTAGCTATGCACCGCCCATCTATAGCCAACACCGCCCACTGTTTTACACATTTTAGGATCGATTTATATTCTTTGAACCATGAGTTACTAGACTATTATGTCCATGGTAATTGTACGTGTGTACGTGTGTGAATATGTTGACGCTAAATTGGTTGGGTGCTGTTGCTGCCCATTCCCTAAATAGTACATCCTCCAAAAACATACAATCCGCATAACTGAGGAACTGTTCAATGTTCATAACAGAACTAGATACGTCAATCATTACGCAATTTGATTGTGACGTCGGCCTACATGTGTGGTAATTGATTATGACATCATATATTTGAGTATCAGTTCCACCCACTCAACGAACATTTCAGTCGTACATGAATCCTAATCTCCTCTCAAACGTTGTATACAGGGGTGTAGGAAGGTACTTGGGCCTGGCGTGTGGGTGTTGGGGAATGAAGTATGGGTGGGGTCCATACCTAGGGGCACTCTATGGGAGACGCTAAACCTGTGCCTACGCCTATTGTATATTGCACACTAATGTACATCAGATAGAATATGTTACATAGACCTCATAGCATTCACCGGAGCCTTCCATTATCTGAATCGCAATTATCTGCGTCTGGACATCGCATTAATTTTGAAATGTGTCATCGCCATTTTGTATCCGTAAGCGACAGTGTGGTGCCTTTTTAAAACGTAAAGCCGTGTGTAAACGGAGCCCGTCGTTTCCCACAGCGGGCAATGAATGAAGAAAATGAAATGCTTGGTGAAGTATTTGCCCGACAAAATAATTATATTTCTGACCAAATTGAAGATTAACAAAAGTACCAGTAACATTTCTAAATCCTGAATAACATTCCCTTTCAGCCGTGCTCGTATTCGAGCAAAGCCCATACAACTTGTCACGAATGCTTCCAAACTTTCTACAAACCTGCCTTGTTATGCAATTGTTACCATTTTGGCATCGGTATGGTAGAGGCAGAGGTGGTATAGTCTGTGTTTATGGCAGCCTGTATGAATCTGATTACATTTTGAATACTGCTCTTTATCATTTTCGTTCGATAGCACATTAAGACAGTTGAAACGACATTAGATACATAGCAGTATGCAGTATGCATTAATGGTTACACTGACTAAAAACAACTGAGCAGAGGTCTTTAGAAATGGCTATTTTAAAGGCCTAGAGAAGAGATTTTGAAATATTTACCACTGGCCAGTCAGTCATTCTAATGATACATTTTCAAAAATATTCTTCACTTAGCCTGCATATAGACACTGGCTAAGTATAAACTGTAATTGCTTTTAACATTACCCCTGTAATGGTTATGTCGGCGATAGTAATCTATTTGGTAGAATCATGAACTGTTTTGAATTAACCGTATATCGATTAATGAATGCCCCATATCTCATGCTCAAGGCAACCATACCGGAAAACCGCTGACTATTCTGCGTTTAATTTCACAGGAACCTGTTGCCGTTAATTCAATAGAATACGTTTTATAGTGTACAGAATGTACGATTTGTCGGGGAAAGTGTTACTTAATCGAACGCGATATTAGAGATGCGGATCACGCATGAACACATGACATACTCTCAGCGCAATTTCTTTCTGCTTTCAAATTAATCCCACAATATTCAACGGGACGTTTTATTTTGTTTTTAGAAACATTTAAATTTATATCTTAGCTTTACTGTTTATATGAACTCAAAACTTAAATTTTTTTAAATCAGAAGCGACATATTCTTTCTTATGCGAGAAATACCTTGTACAGTATTTTGAAACTAATTTATCTGGGAGACAGCAGCCTAGAATGACACTAACGTATCCCAGTCGGGTTAGAGTGCTGAACTATCTCACCTGTGAAAGGTATGTTTAAGTGTTTAACTATCTCACCTGTGAAAGGTGTGTTTAAATGTGTAACTATCTTACACCTTGTCCCCATTCTTGGTTACAGTTTTCAGTTTCAGTTTTCTGTATTCACCCAGGCCATTTACACAGCATATGGGGTAGACATTATTATTATAGATATTTAGACTATGGCGGTAGTTATTATTATTATTATTATTATTATTATTATTATTATTATTATTATTATTATTATTATGTATTTACTGTCTAAGTAATGGCGGGATCCGACCTGTTACTCAAGTATCTAACGCCATACTCAAACTATATCACATGCTAGCTGACGTCACAATCATGTCGGAAAGGAGAGGCGCAAAGGTCCAAAAGTAACCGTCTGGTCTGTATGCAAAGTGTCATGTTATTACACCCTCTGCTAAACATTGATACACGTTCTATTAAACATTTTGAAAGTAATTTGATTATGAGCTGCTGTTGCTATGGCATCACACTATGTAACTGCTTACCTGCAGTGTTACCTTGAAATTGAGATTCTGAGATGGCGTGACCCAATGGGCTAAGATTGGTGCTAACGCGTGCAAAGTGGGTGGTGCTTAGCTAGAAATGGGCGGGGCATATCTGGAAATGTATCCCTGTATTATAGCTGCCAATGATATGCAATGATGAATGCGACACAGCTAATGGACCTTTCCAATTTATCCATCCATCATATGACGTCATATGACGTCATAATCAACTACCTGACGTGTAGGATGACGTCATAATAAATGATGGCATGAATGACTCGATTTAGTCCGTGTTTAACGCCTAATAGTCCGACGCCTTGCACGGAGTTTATGTCCACCATGTAATACATAAAATTGAATATTTTGAAACTAATTTGACTGGGCGCTGTTGCTGCTATAGGCAGCAGCAGTACCCGGTCAAATTAGTTTCAAAATCTCTAACAGCTTACATGCATAGTCCTCTGGAAATTGATAGCCACTGCCTTCAAAGATCGATCGGTCCCATCAAGAGTGATGTGTGTGTGTGGAGCTTAGCTAGAGATGGGCAGGGAATAGCTAAAACTGGAAAGGTCCGTTTCGCGGTGGTATGATTAGTAACGATATCGTGTTGATGTAGTAACCTTTGATTCTCTAAGTCGAGCACCGTGTGCTGCTCCATTGCCTATTGCTCCAGTACTGACAAGCACGTGCATTGCCATAGAAACTAAGGTACGCGTGGTCGATCCTTTCAACCTCTAAATTATGGCGCGTACGGAACTGGACTCCCGGATGAGTTCTGCGTCGACTGTGTCTCGTTATTATTACTGACATATTAAGCCATTTCACTCACAAACCGACCAAACCAGTTTCTGCAATTCTCGCGAAAACGCCCATTTACAGACCAAAAGAAGGCTATGTGTTTAAAAAGTTACCGCTGGAATGACAGGCCCGATATTCGATGCAGTTATGTCAGTGGCACATTTTCAAAAACAGTCTTCTTTCGTTCTGAAAATGGAGATTTTCTATGAGCAAATTGACATTTTTTAAAAAAGATTAGAGGGTAAAGGCGTGATTATACTTTCCGAGTACCGAAATTTGTATCCGCACACCGACAGGCAAAGAGAACCGCCGGGGCAATACTAGGAATTGAATGTGCCAAATGTTGAATTTGAATACACATAATTAGTTATGATTTGTACACTTTACGGATAAGGCAATATTTTACACTTTCCTTATCGACGACTGCTGGGGAGAATGCCATCCGAAACAGCTAAACAACGCCCTCAGGTCATCTCTGAAAAACTTATTCATAAAGGCGTATACGATCGGATTGGCAACGTTATAAGAAAAGTACATATAAAATACAATAGGATTAATGGGAAGTATGTCGTGGGCCATGAGCCAGGCTGGTAAAAAGGCAAGTATGAACACCAATGTTACTACAAACAGCATCGCCGCTGTCTTCATATTGGCGATTCTCGCTTTTTCCTTTTTGGATTTCTGGGCATTGCTTAGTTCTATCTGGCTATGATTAAGATGGGCACCCGTGGCCTGCAAGAGACCACGTTCACCTATGTGCTCAGTTGACCCATTCCCGTTATTCCCAGTATTACCGTTAACAATCGTTAATTGTGTCTCCTCTTTTGGCGTGTCATATGTCGCAGATAACGTGGAACTGTTTAAATTCTGATTCAAACGCGCTGCACGTCTCAGCCGTACATGTCGATATATGACAAGATAGATAATGGACACAATCAGTACGGAAATTAGGTAGAGTGACGCGTGAAACACTTGGTATGTATTCCTGGACGCGGCACTAATATACTGTGTGTTTGTCTTACACAACCCGCTGTAGACAAAGGCAGACATGTTGTGGGGCATACCACTAATTATTCCCATTGCCTTGTCATACGGTATTGGAACATGTTGGTATACGCCATAGCAGACTGCAGTGATAGCGCCCAAAGACATGGCAAACAACCCGAGAAAAACGATGCAAACTTTGGCTCTAAGTGGCGTGATGGCGCGCATGAACGGGCGACAGATGCAGAAGTACCTGTCCACGGCTATGGCGACCATGATGAACGCAGAACAAGGTACACTTGAGGTGATCAGAAAGTTATACATCTTGCACAAAATGTCGTATTTAACGTTATATCTCACGTTCTCGTACACGATCGTGAAGGGGATGATAATGACGCACGTGACCAGGTCAGTTCCTGCCAACGATATTATAAATATAGTCGAAGTTAGTTTCTCCTTCCGCTTACCGAAAACACACAACACAAGACCGTTTCCAAAAGTCCCAATGATCGAGAATACCCCCAGCATGGCACTAACAGGTATGAGTAAGCCGCTGCTGTTGTTCTTGGGGTGGTCTATAGGCGCCTCATACTCATCAGACAGGACCGTGTGGTTCAACGGGAATTCATACATAATTTTCCTCCGTATGTGAATTCTGCAAAATAGAAAAATAATCTAAATTAGATTATTAATAATAATAATAATAATAAGAATATATTAGTTCACATATATTGCTACCTAGAGCTCCGGGTTCATAAGTAGACATTTAAAAGGGAAGCTAGTCTCATCTCAAATGGTGTATTGCACCGATAGATTATGGTTTATAGATTCCTTATCATTCATATCCTGCCACATCCCGTAATACTTATCACAAGTATCTGCGTTGTAATCTCGTTAAATGTTGAACAGTGAACGCAGCGATTTAGTCTCCTCTAGCGATAGCGTGTGGTGTTATGCACGTGCCAATGTACCACATTCTTTATTATGTAATAATCATCTTGTTGACTATTTTGAAACTAATTTGCCTGGAAGTTGTTACTGCCTAAGGCAACATCAACTTCCGGTCAAATTAGTTTCAAAATATTCAACAGCTTACATGTATGGTTGCTTGTATACCATGTTGTCAAGCTATAGATGGCACCTCTATGACTGCTCGTTGTAATCGGTAAGGTGTCTATTAGCTAGTTCCCAATGATAGGGTCTAGACTCACGCCTGCATCCTCTATGACTGCGCGCATATACCGAGGCAGACACGCTAGGCTGTGTCTGAGTGGTTGAAAAGTAAATCAGTACAGCCAGTATAAGGTGTAGAAATGTACCAACATTCAGCTACTAAAGTCGGAATGTCTTTCTTTGAAGGGATGATATAAATAGAAACTCTGGAACGATGTCACATTTCATATCACTATTATGGACCGAGTTGAAAATTATCAATTTGTACGAGCTTTAGCGAGTGCAAAATTGATAATGTTCAATCAGGTTCATAATAGTGATATGAAAGGTGACCTCGTTCCAGATTGTATTTATCATATAAACTGTAATTTTGAAATATTTGCCAGTAGTTGCTGATGTGACTTTTGTCTGATTTCTCATTGTTGATTCTCGTGAAATCGATACCGCCGCAGAAAAATATAGTGACAAACACAGAATCTGGCGATGCCAGCCGTAAACAACACTTTTCTTCTAAGACTATCGCAGAGCCACGGCCACCGATCGTTACTTCGCTGCCAACTGATAAACTGTCAAACGATGACATTTCATGAATGACAAATCGTAGTAAACAAATCGTAGTAAAACAGTACCGCGTAGTAATCCCTACGCGTCACGCTCACGTCAATCGATGTTTTAATTGGTCGATTTAAATGGGTTGCGCACCCAGCAGCCAATGGAAATACTCCGTTGAATATGGCACGTGTGCTCATATCGGAAAATATGTAACGGGCTAGAAGGCTTGTTTATATGATAAAGCTTAAAATGGCATGCAGTGTTAATAATAATTGCTATTTATTGAGGGTAAATCTTCACGTATACGGCCTGATCTAAAAAAGGCCCTCATTAATATATATATATATATATATATATATATATATATATATATATATATATATATATATATATATATATATATATATATATATATATATATATATATATATATATACACATTTATACATCTATGTACACACAAAGAAATTCTGACAGACGGTTAGTTTACATTCCGACATATGACAGTAAGTATTATTATTATTATTATTATTATTATTATTATTATTATTACTATTATTATTATTTGAAACTCGCACATACCCTCTACATCATAGACAGTTTCTCGTAACCACGCGGACAAGCTTACACTCCACCTCACAAAACAACACACTGGCACGTACGCATGCACACACTTTTGCATACCCTACAATAATTAAAGAATGAATTCCTATTTGGCTTATCCATTTCCAAGAGTATTTTAGTTCGCAAAATAGCCACACGGGTAAGCTTCTGAATATATTAGCAATACATCGTACAAAAGGTGTTGATACTTTTTCAAACAGTTTCCAGTCAAATTAGTATCGATGTAGTCAGCATTGCAAAGCAAATTTCGTATCAGTTCATCGTGTGGCCAAATGGTTATGGGACACACATATCACGCAGACGCACATGTGACACACATATCACGCAGACGCACATATATATACACATGTGCGCGCACTACCCAGTTTTCTCTCCTCGATTCGATACAAAACGGAAGCGAAGTGACAACGAGGAGCGAGACCATGTCTCATCATAATCATGAAATAACGAGGAAGAAGGCTGCCATTTCCCGCCATATCCACAACCCCCAATCCCATCCACATATCCGCCCACTCATCCAATGACTCGCTGATTCGCTAGTTCGCGCATTTACTCACTCACTATGTCTCGCTCATTCTGCCACGCACGCATGCACGGACTCACAGAAGTGTGGGGGGGGGGCGGCGTAAATTTCGGGCCACTTACTTAACCCAAGTTTAGATGAGTGCATACGTTGGATTTGAAAGATGAAATCTTTGTCGGGTGTGTAATCCTTTTAGGTAGTGAGTTCCACATTTGTGTTGCAGAGTATGTGTAGCTGTTCTTACCATAGTCTGTTCGTATTTTTAGAGGCTTTAAGTGCCCATACGAATGTGATCGCTGATTTAGTGTATGTGCTTCGTCTATGGGTGTAAACATATTGTTACTATATTTAGGTGTGAGGTTGTTTAGTGCTGTGTATGCCAGTATTATATTTGTCTTTATAGCCATTCTCTGAGTTAATGGCGTCCACTTTAGGGTGGCATATAATTGGTGTGATGGAGTTCTATATGGGACGTCTAAGATAATACGTGCAGCACGCTTTTGTAATTTTTCTAATTTACTTAATAAAGTCGGTGTACCTACATAATACACAAGACAGCAATAATCTATATGTGATAGTATGTATGCTTTGTAAAACAAGTTGCGTTCCTCGATATTCATGCACTGTTTGTTTTTCCTTAGCATGTATATAAGGGAGGCTATTTTGCTGCATATTTTGTTTACGTGTTGTTGCCAAGAAAAATTCCAGTTTTTATGTACGCCTACAAGTTGTGCATTGTTTACAATACCTAATTCTCCGTTATATATAATATAATAATAATATATGTAATTACTGATCTCGCTTTTATTATCTGACTTGTGTAAAGGTTTTACTTTAGCGCATTTCCACATAGTTGGAAATAAACCTGCATCTATACTTTTATTAATAATGGCTGTAACTGATGGCGCGATAACTGATGCAGATACTTTTAGAAAACGGGCGTTTCAACTCGTCATATCGTGCAGACTTCTTCGTTTTTAAATTTGTAAGTTCTTTGTAAACGTAATCTACTGTTATTGTAGGTATTCTAAACTCGATTTCATTTGACACTCTACTGTTAACATGCATTTTACGGTCATTCCATATCGCGTGATTTGGACCGTTTATTGATTTTGCGATGTCTGCAGGGACTGTACTAAAATAGTGAGTGAACATCTCGCAATGTTGCGCTATGTCTCTAATGTCATTACCTTCGGAATCATATAACACTAATGGCATTTTACTAGAAGCTGGGTCCATATATTAGAAGGATTATTTTTCCTTTCAACACGCTGTTTACCGAAATAGTTTCACATAGCCATTTCTATTAGGGACATTACTTTATTTTTAAACTTATTCTATTTATTATAGATGACCCTATAAGTAGTGTTTGTTTATCTGGGCGTGTCAAGTGGTGAGAGTATCTAGTGCGTGTATCCGATTTAGCATTGGTTATGACACTGGCGGATTTCAGATCAGGACTTAAAGCGCATCTAGGGCTGTTTTTTTCACATTTCTTGGATTTACTTGCCATCGGGATTTTATGATTCGAGAGTTTAGACTTATTTACACGCTTCTGAATGAGCGTGTCCGATTTCTTGTTGACCTTATCGATTGTATCAATGATAATCTTGTCAGGCCGCTTTGCGATTCTGCCCACCTCTACATCCCGCCTAGTCTGTGCAATAGGGTCAACATTCACACCTACTGTTGTTTTAGTCCTTAACTTGCTGCGTAACATAGCATTCTCCTCATTAAGCACACATATTTGAGCATCTCCTTCACTGAGAAGTGTCTGTAACTGAACCACCTGCTCACTAAGTTCCGCGGATGTAAGCGCGCGCACAGGTAGACTGACGCGTGTCATAGTCGGGGCGCTACTAAGTTCCGGAGTAAATAGTTCCTTTGGCCTGATTTCTGTACTATTCAGCACGTCATTTTCGGCATTCGGTACACCATCTCCTAGCGTCATCATTTGCCCATGTACACGTCCCGCAGGCACAGCATAGACCGATTCGACTGCGCTCCGTTCTGGATTGCAGGGACTATCATATCGGTTAGCGGCCAAATATAATAAGTCCGTTGCTACCCAATACCTAGCGTTGTCACCTTGCACGTGAATGGAATTTGTGCTCGCGTAAAAAGTCGCAGTTAGGCTATGTTGATTGTTGTCGGTGACAAATCGATTTACACGGAAAATAACACCATGGTCGCCCATAAAGTTCACCTACGCCATACTGTCCTTCACAATCTTCTAGCTATTTAGACATTAAATTAGAATTCGTAACTTTAATAGTCACGGCGTATGCATTGTGTTTAATTGTGAATTTGTTATTGTCGTTACACCTAGCAGTTAGAGCAATTTCCAAATTAATGCTTATGTCTTCGCTCATCGTCATGGTTAAGCCACTTTCACACAGGAGACCGGATGTCTCCATTATAATCACATACGATCCTCGTAGACCAGGCACAGTATAGAAATGTAACGCTCTTTTGTTAATAGATTAAGCCTCGAAGACAACACCGAGTTAGCCATCGTCTTTAATACACTGCAGAATTATACAATTTGAAAAATATATATCAAAATATAAAATCACATATAACTCGAAGGCTTCTACACATTTATAGAGAGTAATTGCACATTCTTAAGGCCACCATACTTAGCAACACGATGATAGAAAAATTATTACACTAATCCCACGAGAAACACATGAATTTTGAAGATATTATCGGGGTAACTTAAAGCGATGGTGTCTTGTTCACAGACGACTCTTGTTTATGAGTGGTCTCTTAGCTTATATGTATAGCTATCATGAGTTATCCTTTAAACGACACGAAGATAATTTATTAACGCCCTTGGATTATTTCGATCAGGATCATCTGAGCTTCATTAACCACACGGATCTCAGGTGGGTCTCGAGATTCGTCGAGATCTCGCGGTATTAGGAGATTGTCATAAATCGGTGTTCTAGTCGCTGGTCTCTGCTAATGGTCGGCCTTAGCTGTTTGATCTGCTCTGTATGGTCTCGTGAACCAGTCGTTTTCTCCAGGAGTCATCTGCTGTTAATATGTTTGGGGTTATCCATGATAATTTGATATATCCAACCTCTAGAACGCTCCTCATCATTTCTGACGATGGTGTGTGCCGCTGAGTGAGTGAGCGGACGACTGATCTTTTGTGGTTGAGGTGATGTTGAAGTTGAAACTGTGGTACGCTTTCGTGTGTGCGGCTTTCCTGTAAAATAATATTTAGTGCTTCCGGCATCGCTTAAATTGTTATCCACGAAAATTCGGATCAATAACGATGTACGCACAACAAAGAGAGAGAGAGAGAGAGGGAGAGAGAGAGAGAGAGAGAGAGAGAGAGAGAGAGAGAATGGTGGGGGAGAGGAGAGAAAGAGTTTAAATTGGAATACTTATATTTTTTCAGCAGAAGATTAGTCTGGATTGATCTGAAATACTATTACATGCGTGTTTCTCTATTTCTTTGGTGAACATCGGTCACAGTGAAAGTCAATATCAACTAAGCCAACGGTCGGCTTGCAGATGCTCAGTTAAGTGATGGCTATGAATCTGGTGGAGCAGAACCTGTTAGAATCTGTCTGCTAGTTACTGTAGGCTGTTATTGACTTGAATCTATTAGTGGCGCATTAGGTACGACGGAATATTGTTACGTAATAATCAATACCTAGATCAGGCGGCTCACAGGCGAGCACCAGAGCTCTCAGCCGCCTATTGTTTCTCGCTTAGGAACTAAGATTAGCAATGCCAATGTGAATAAGACGTTAATTAAAGCCAACCTGTATCGGCACATTGTGTTAGTAGTCCGGGAGCCAATTTTCAAAAGGGGTCTAGAAGAATGGTTTCGTAGCACACCCAGTATTCAGAAGGTTTGTCTCTATATTATGCTAGATCGATGTCTTGGGTATATTCTGAGCCGTGTTGTACAAGACAATTGTGGTATCACTAACCCGTGAGAAGCCCATTTACAATAGGTGATGAATGTAGCTCTCAAACAATTTTCACAATGGTACATTTTTCACAAACTTAAGCGCATGTTACATCAATACAATCTTAACCAAAATGGAAAGGAGTGATCGTATATCGCAGATTTATGCATAATCAACCTCGTTTAAGACACCCGTATGTTGTGTTGTACATATTGGGGCACGTAGGTCTTCTTGTGACTAGCAATACCTTAGCTACAACAATGCCCATGTTTTCTACATTTTTCATAATTAAACTTTTAACTGACATGCAGTGCATGTCTACACAAGCTGGCAGGACATATTCATCACCTGAGCAAATGAGAGAATGTTACTCATCCGTGTCAGAGTCATCTTCGACAATTGTATGCTGAACATTGTCACACATTTCACCTCCCATACAAAGGCATGCTTCAGTGCAGAGTAGATTGTTAGCCTTGCATTGCCAGGGATCTGTTCTTTTGCAGGCAGACTTTTGACATCTACATGACGTGAGTTCAAGTAATCCAAATGGAGCAGGATCCTTTGACATTAGAACAGGCTTGAGTAGACCATCCACTATACTCCAGCCATGTCCATTTGGAGATGGAAGATTCTGAACAGCTTGCAATGAACGTCTCCAAACAAGAGCTTGAAAATTGGCCCTTTCGGTGTGATGCTTTAGACTATTCGATGTAGGTGGAAGATTTCATTTCTTTGCCTCTTTTGACAAAAGAGCCAATAACGGGTTTCATCAGCTGTCTTTCCCACATCCCTGGTGGTATACAACTCACAGACAAATTTCTCACATAGAATTGCAGTATTCGGTGATAAGTTAACATGTTCGCCGAGTTGGGCTAAGCTAAGCTGATGACATTCAGATGACTCTAAGAGATTGAATGCTTTTCTCTTAGCGACTCCAAATAATGCACTACTGCTATCACAACCTGTAAGAGAATGAAACCCAGGCAAAGACAGACAGATAGCTGGACCCAGTACTTGAGCAACTGTATGTATTGGTATGTATCGCAATTTGTCCTTTGTGCCCGTACGGAACCATAGTTCAGAACAGTGAAGCGAACGATACGTATATATACTAAGTACTGCCACGTCTGTATCAGGAGACTGTATAACAACACGCATGTGGTCTTTTGAAGCGTGTAGCGCGTGCAACATCATACGCGTATCTGCTTCCTCGTGATCTGATCGAAGTTCTTCCAAATACGACGAATTGTTCGCTGAAATGACAACAACACCCATTCCATCGTTAAAGCCACCAGCAAGAATGACAAAATTGTCGGCAGATAGCATATTTGGACCAGTATCACGCCACCGCTTGCTGAGAAATGCAACCAGGTTACTTTTGTTGCTTGGATTGCTGATGTACTTGGCCCATTGCTTTGGAACGGGAGTATTTTCTCCAGCAATCTTTACTTCCAATGCTGTTGATGACACACGTTTTAGCCGCTCTTCCGCTTTGAGAGATTCCAGTCTATCATATCTGTCAAAAACTATATCTACTGTGTTGCAGTCTTCTTGATTCAGTGGAACTGTAAAGATGTGCCAGTATTTATCAGCCAATTCTCCAAATGTAGACGTACCTCCAGTTGTAACCATTTGCACAATTGCCATGCCATCTACTACATAAGCTGTTGCGCCTGTCTTGTCATCAGGTGGAAGCCGTCCATCAACATTTACTTCCTTTTCTAGTTCACTTAACAAAACACTTTTCACATTCTTTCTTAGAGTCCCATCCGTATGTGACAATGATAGTGGAACAGCAGACAGTTCATACGTCATCACTAGTTTTAAATCAACATCTCTGGACCTTGCGGCAATAATTAATCGACCAAATAGTTCGCGGTCAGATCTCACATTGTGAATTTTTTCATCATTTGTTTTGAGTTTGTGTTAGTGTCCAGCCGCTCCTGAACAAAATTTTCCATAATCTCCTTACCAATGTCACAGGCGGAAACAAGTCTCTTGGCGATTTCACTAGGCAATACCACGCCAGTTGCAATGTTTACAAGCGGAATACACTCGCTGTCGTCGTTTTCCGCAATATTAAAGAGATTGGTCATTATATCTGATGAGAACATCGAAAGTATCTTCTGCACATCGGTTTCATCCCCGTTCATTCGATTAGTCCCCATTTCCTTATGTACTCCAAACATGTGACTATCTTGTAACCCACACATTTGCTTTGTGACCGTTGTTATGGCTGCCCTCTCGTGGCTGGTTAAAAACCACCTCTCCAGAGCTCCTGGCTTTTGTGTTATTCCAATAATACCACCTCGCTTTTTGGAATCCAAATTACTCGATTGCTCTAAGGCCATATCTGTCCACACTTGATTGAATGGATGGTCTGAGCGACTTGCGGAATAATTTCCATTCAAGAATTGATCATGTACATGGGGATGTGTACTTGGAAGCATCTTCATGTCCGCAAGATATATTGGCAGCCATCTTGCATAATTGGTTCTGTCCATGCTGTAGAAATATGGCGCCATAGCAGCAGTAGCAGATAGGTGTGCCTGCCAATCTCCAGTTCTCTCAGCTCTTATGAATCCAAGCAGCAGCTCTACCATATGAATATATGAGTTCCAAAATGCGAACAGGTGTGATCTCGAGCTTGACTCAACTTTAAAGGATTTGAACAGCTGTTGCAATTTATTCACGTACATACACACCTCTTTGAAATTTTCTTGCAGTGCGTCTAAGTTCATTTTAATTTGTTTTTCCGCACCGATTACCACCACATCCATCTGTCTCATTCCAACCACCATTACCTGGGTGCTTTGTCAACAGTGGTACAGCTGGATATACAGATTCTATGATGGAGTTAGTATACATACATAAAATATAACCTTCACATTTCACCCTCGCCTTTGGTATATGCATGCAAAATGTATGTTGGATATATGTTAGGTCGATATCCGTCTAAATATCATATATGGTGAATCTAATACGATATTACTTTGAGTTATGACACGATCATGCTTATATCGTTGTGCACTGTTGATACAGCCAAAGCCTAGACCCCCTATGCAAAGAAATCAGGATAACTAATTAGTGCTACCACAATTTGTTTGTACAACAGGGCTTAAAATGTGTGGGACATGTCCCCCAAGCCACAGCAAGTGTCAGACCTTCCGAATACTGGGTGTGCTACGTCACGATTCTGACCTAGCTTTAGCTCCTGGACTATAGCTGTCGTAAGGGCGGCTTACTTATCGCCCTAGAACAGGGGTTAATTCCTCGTCGGTACACGGTCATAACCACATATTGGACAATTAACATTAATGGACAGACCCAACATATCACTCAAATAGCTGATGCCATAATTAATTACGTCACTATTTAGCTGGCGCCAGAAAATTAATGCTGTATAAGCTCCGTCACGAAAACCGAAAAGTCCGTCACTATTATACGGATTGGAGGTCGTTGATGGCACTTACAATTTAATAAACAGTTTGTTGAATATTTTGAATCTAATTTGGCTGTGAACTTTTTGGCATTTTCAGTTAAATTATGTTCATATATTCTCAACAACTTACCTGTATAATTACCTTGTACTACTGGGTTCAAAATGCTACTAGCAGATTCTCGCTTTGCGGGACAGTATTAACTGAATTTTGAACTAGCAACACTAATTATCAAAACTGCTCAATCTGATTTTAAACAAATTATCATTTAGACAGTGTAAATAGTACTTCTGAAACCATACCACAGCCTTGACTGGCCCTGCGCTGGACATTCGAATGGGAGGCTTTCTGACAAAATCTATTGCTATGGTTTTCTGCAACTAACCCTTTACCACATACCATTTCATAGCTTTGATAAAGGACACATGGATATGACAGAGCATATTCGTCTGGTTGCCAGTATACTGTCCCTGATCAGGGACGCATGGGTTTGACAGAGGGGTATTCGTCTGAGTACCGATATAAAATCGCTAATTTGTAGGTACCATGCAGGTCATATATAGTCTGACTTCGTTTCATGCTCTTAAAGTTAGCGTCCCCATATTTCTTTTGCACTGATACCCATTTATACTTCTTGGTGAAAAGAGGCAATTAGGAGAACGGAGATTGCCCATGTTTCCAACGATGCTGAGACAGTTCACCGCTGAGGCGTGATTCACAGGCTCGCCAAGAAAGTAGCCTACGGCCTTGACCAACGTGCTGATACACGAATACAGCAATAAAGAAACATTGTCGACGAGTAAAAGTGCATTATATACTCAAGTATATGACGTCATAATCATTTAAGTCACATGCATGATGACGTCGCAATCGAAATGTATACCGACTGACATATGTGCATGCAGACTAGATTTCAGATATAACTTAGAATGCCCCAGAAACAAAATAATACGTACTGCTGAATATCCTTTACTTAATGTAATTCATGAATCCATTTCCTCGCTCCTTCATATGACGTCATACTCAACTACACGGCGTGTATGATGACGTCATAAGCATGACGCCATGATTGATTCGAAATAGTCCGTCTTTAGAATGCTCCCAAACTATATAATATGTGCTGTTGAATGTCTTTGACTTGATGTAATTGGAAGTCATCGTTGCCTGCGGCTTCCAATTAAATAAACGATACCATCCTCAGGAGAAAATCTCTTACATTGTGTTCAAAATGGCACAAAGTAATATCGTTTTGTGTTTTTCGTCATGAACACGTTCTAACGTATTTCTGAGCTGCACATGCGTCTGCGTATACATTCAATCTCATATCTATGTCCACACTTGTGTCTATCCAGATATTTATGATTAACTCTTATCGGTTGTTAGGCCAGGAAACTTGGTAGAAACGAATAACATTTAGACTGTAGGCGATCACTGACATCGTCCTGATAATCTTTGATTACCAAAGCCGGTAATGCGAACCGATGTGCATTATGATTTTATCAGTCCTGGTTTGAACCAGTCGGAAATGAGTTCCAGTTCTGGAGGCTATATCTTGGCGTACGAGCCATGGCGATGGTAGCACTTATATTTATGCCATGTATAGCACCTGGAAGAGAATAACCGGATGGGTATCGACAAGAACTTATTCTCGCACTCCGCACGCTTTATTGTGCGTATTGCTACAAAATATAGCAATATACGTTAGAGATCGGCATCTCTTACAATGTATACATAGTCATACATTAATTAACACCCCGCGAAGCAGGTTTAGTTCTAGAAAAGGTATTTTTTTGAAGAACAGATAACATGTGTCTATACGGAGCGAGCGAGCGTGCTTGCGTGCGTGCGTACATATGCGCGTGCACGAATGCGTGCGTGATCGGCAAATGGTGGTTACTGGCGTGTGGTCACGTATCACATGCCAGTGTTATCATATGCCGCACAAATTATGAATAGATAGAGACATGGACCAATTTCCAATTCAATTCAATTCAATGTATTAAACCCACACTTTATATAACGTATGTGGGGAACATGCTTACATTCATATAGATATATACTACCGGTGTAGAAATTTAGAAACTAGAAAATATTAAACTAGAAATGTATAGCAGTACTTTTTCTCGTTCAGATGCAATGGCAGTAACAGTTGTAGTGCGGTGCCAGTATAAAAGCGTTATATATTGAAACAGGTACAGGTATGGAAACACTTTCGCGCAGACGTCAGATGCAGAGACTTGTAATGTTCCACCACATAATACGTGACATGGCACGTGAGACGCTGTCTAATCATCTCCTTCCACTGTCCCAAAGGACACAATTCATATTATATCCGTCAATCCAACACTTACATTCCACCTAGATGCAGAACCGAGATGTATTGCCGATCTTTCTTTCCAGTAACGGTGCGTGACTGGAATACCCTCCCCGACCCCGTTACAATGATTCCAACACTACAGGATTGTTTAAATAAATACAAATTAGTGTCTTATATACGAGCCCCACCTATGTGATATTATGTGGGCCAAAGACCTGCACGTATATCTTACTGCGGCTACTGAACAGCTGCCAATTAAAAGAGATATCTTTCCGACAATTTCAGACTCTCCAACGTGTCCATGCAGCTACCGAGATGAAACAACAGATCACCATCCTCTCTACTGTCAACTCTACACCAATCAGAGAATATCATTTTACAATGCATTAATTCAAAGGGATATCCTCTCCAATAATCTGACGTCTAAAGAATTGCACGTTGGCAATGAGAATTACAATGCAGACATAAATCTCCAAGTTTCCTCACTTGTTTGCCAGTACATCATCGATATGGGACGGTTTAAATAGTTGTTGACCTTTCCTGTGGCAACAACTCACAATACTGGTCATATAAATTAGTCCATTAATGGCCACGAGTTTACAGACAATTTAACTTTCCGCTCAGAGAACGCGTTTACTGGACAAGAGAAGACTTTTTTTATAAGATTGGGAGTGCATGTTCGCACCAGTGTGTCGTCAGGTTGAATTGTTTATCTGTGTACTTTTGGGGGCTTAGATTGTGTGCCTGGATGTGGGGAGGCGTGGTAGATCTTAGCATGTGATGATTTAATTGTCCATTGATTAATATAATGTTGAAGTTGTGAAGTTGTGGTCTTGTCCTATGTTGGGCTTTATTTCGTTTTGTTACAATTAGATACGCGGTTTGGGCCCCTAGGGGTATACATGTCTGACAGTTTCATGTTCACGAATTGTCGCTCAGTAGTAGGCCAGAGATGTGTACACATTTTAGAGTGTCATATCTACATGTTATATAATTCAATTTCTGCCCGAAATGTTCTATAACCTTTGCAACATATTCGCATAATTGTCTTTGCAATGCCAATTTTGGGAGTCGAATACTAGCTTTTCAGATTTATAGTCGTTTGGTCATATAAAGTATTACGTAGGTATGGATAATTTACGGACTGCTTCAAAGAAAGGGCATAGACACATGTAATGGTATTCGTCACCCATTTCATTAGTATTGCATAATGGATATGTTCTGTTGATTTTTGCCATTCCTGTCCAGCCATCTGTTTCAATTGGTAAGCGGCGATTGGCAATCCTAAGTTTTGTAAGACTTCTTCTAACAACTTTGTTTAATTTTACTAAATATGTTTCGATATTGTAGTATGAGCTTGTCGAAACAGTTCCCCTCTTTAACAAAAATTACCTCAACAATAGCCACGCCCTTTTCCTATCCTCCCTGTGTCAGATGATTTGTACTTTACAGCACATCGACCACACTCTACCAGGTGGATGTGGAGATAGTACTTAACTCTCCTAAATGTTGAAAACACACACTCTGGATTCCGGTGATTCTATATACAGGATCTCGTACTGTGATGGGCAACGCCAAAATCCTATTCTAGGACACAAGTTGACCAAACACTATCTTGAGCAGACCAATATGCAGGCGCTGCACACAGGTCAGCGTGAGCATTTACTATAACACCCTCACTCCCTGTAGGTTTGATTCCTGTGATATCATATGATATTCGTTACGGCTGTGGACACTTTTAGGCCATAAGGCCTGCCAGCCGGTCCTAACAAATCACACGTAATTATTGGCATGCTATGATCTGATTCACAATTTTATATACATTCTATTTAGACATTGTATATAAATGTGCAATGTCTACAAAGCAAGTTTCCGGAAAGTGAAACCAATTTTACATCTTAGCACAAGTATCATGGCCGGTTTCATGCTCTTTGTAATGCACACGGTCCCGTATTGTATGTAAGGGGTCCATCGATTCGCAGGCGGTGCCTTTGATGGACTGTCACTTTCCAATATAATATAAGTAAAATAAATTTGAACTTGAACTTCAACACAATATTTGCCTTCCGTTTTTCATCCAACACTGAAAATGTGTCTGAATATGTCGCAAGTTTATTAAATTTGTTTTCATACTGTGTATCTGCATTACATATCTGGACCATCAACTCTGATATCGCAGGCTACTGGGCGGGTATTGGACCAATAGGGCGTGGGGGGTATTCGCCCAACACCACCCAGCCTACGCAGCTGGCTAGCCCAGTCCTTACAATGTAACTATCGCAATGCGGACTGACGTGATTCCATCCCTAATCAAATTCACCTGTCCACCCTATCCGTCTATCATATGACTCCATACACAACAACGCGACGTGTAGAATGACATCGTAGTGAATGACGCTATTATGGCGTCATGAATGACGTAGATAAGTACGTCACGAACGCATATTTGAAGACGAACTATGCGATGCTGTACGAATTGTATGTCGTTACTATTTAATACATATTCTGTTGACTATTTTGCAACTAATTTGACTGGGTGCTGTTGCTGCCATAGGAAGCAGCTCAACAGTTCAACAGCTTACCTGTATAGTTTTCAGGAAATTGATTGCTAGGGCATTCGGGGATCGATCAATCCCAATACGGCGAAGTGTGGGTGGAGCTTAGCTAGAGGTCGGCGTGGAATAGCTAACACTGGAAACGTCCATTGATCCAGCTTCCTACACGCACGTTACATTTAATTATGGCATTGCTACCACGACCCATGTTACCGAATACAGATACTCTGACACAGATAACACGCCAGATCATTAGCAATATATTAATCATATGCAATAACAGACGTGTACAATACAGATTTATAAGTGGTTGATTTGCCGTACTTTATGGCTGGCACGGTTCCACACCCCCCCCCCCCACCCAAATCTATCCTAGTCGTGTAAATGCACAACTGAGGATTAGCGTGTAATGGTATCATTGCTAATAAGCTTCCGATTGAACGGTGAGCTCATATACAATGCGAAATAAACACCAATATCGGGCCAGTCAGAATAACGACTGATACGAAGACCTCAAACGTATTCATTGAAGCCAAACACCGATACACCCAGTCATGAAAGAAGCTGACCTTGATAACATGTCCATTGATTGTAATCAAGACGCTTGTCGATTAGACACTCGCACCAGGTCTTTGGCCACGCCAATACGCTACAGACAGTTAAGTTACTGAATCCTGAATGCAGAACATCACTACCTGAAATCCCCTCAGAAGTAGATCAGTCTAGCGGTGACAGAATAATTGAGAAAATGACAAACACAATAAGATAGTATCGGCTGTGTTAACGCTAACGTCATCTTCATCACCAACACAGCCAAAGAGCCACCCCACCCCTCCAAAAAAAGTAAACATCAACGACAAGGAAACAGACGACGACGAATGGCGGCGGCCGCCACGCGACGACGACGACTAGAAGGCGGATGAGGAGGAGGAGGGGGAGGGAGGAGGAGGAGGAGGGGGAGGGCAACGACGACCGCAATTAAGAATACTACAGTGACTATTACAGGAAGAACTGGCACAACAGTAACAATGTCGACGCCGCCGACCCGCCGCCGCCACCGCCGCCGCCGACAACAACGACGACGGCGGCAACGCAGACGACAACGACGACGACGACAGGAGGGGACATGGACTACAGCAATGCATTTTGAATCAACAGTTGTCACAAATGAGGATACCCACCAGTTCTGAGTGAATCGGAGGCTTAAATAGAATTCACAGTGTATATCCGTGCTGGCCGTCTTTATGGTCAAACTGAGAGCGTATAAGCAGCTATTCTTGTAATGTCCACAAATCCGCGTCTGTCCGCCTTAAATAGCTACGCTATTTTTATCCGCCGTACATCGAGAAATCCTAGTCACAGGCATCACCATCATATGTCCACCAGTTCGCATCATATCTTACAGACTAATTATCACTAAGAGTAATTCAACGTGTCCAGCCGGCAGATGCGCTCCCTCCTTAATAACCATCATCCCTAGTAGCTAGACTCAATCGGATTTCCGTCAAAGACATACTTCGTGAGCAACTGAGGAGAAGAAAGAAAGCGGTATAGGTACGATCTGAGTTCTGGGAAGCAGACACGCGATTCCCGCCTATCCCTGATATGAGAGATGCTGCATTAATAAACAATTCAAAAGGTTTCCTGATAGACACTTTGCTTTAATGAGCGCGGCTGGCGGCGGAAGGAATACTTATACTTGCGATATTACAACAAGGGGGTGGGCGAGGCAATTATGGGGTATGTTTCATTTATCTAGGCGTGTACGAAGCTCGAATACGGCATGGGCATCAATACAACAAGACTATTTTAGAAATCCTTAACACCAGCGCTGGTAAAACGCAATATATTTCGACAACAACGACTTTATGAAAAGCAAATGAGGGTTATGATAACCAGGCGCGTTTAATAACTCAAGAGTAAAATGGTAACGCGTCCGTGACGACAGATGCGACTTCAGATATGAACGGGAAACGGTGTTTTCACTCTGAACGAGTATGACAGCCTCGCTCCAGTCTACATCCGGCGAGCCGGATTTACCTGTCAGGCCTCTCAACGTTGCCATGACAATATGAGATTGCTGATGTGTCAAACAATTTCTGGTGTCCTTGTAGTGTTGGTATATAGATAGACTCCCACCCCAACGCCCCCACCCCACCAAAAGCCGCAGGGACAACGCCGTCTGCGATGTTTCGCGTTTTGCACTAAGTGATTCGTGTCTCTTAACCGCCTGACCGCCGCGCACTACCAGCTACTAAATTCGATGGGTAATAACTCTGGATATGTTGAATATTTTGAAAATTATTTGACTGAAATGTGTTGGCCGCCAACAAATGTCTGTCAAATTGTTTTCGAAATATTCAATTTATCCAGAGATACACCACATAGAAATGCAGTCTGCGGAAATTCAGTATCCAAACTGTTACATTACTCGGACCAAGTCGCGTGTCAGAAAATCAATACAGCTTTGGACTACGGTAAGCAATGACTAACAACATTCTACTGAGGCGTATAGCAAACATACAAGAAAACGTATGCAATTGCCTCACTCACTCCACTAGAGAAAGTGTGTGAAATACTCTAGAGAAAATGAGTTCACTCGTGCATAGAAACCCACGCTTACGAGCACGTGCCGCACGAGCACGCAGGCTCCCGCACGCAGATTTTCACGCGGAGACGTGTGGTCCAATGGACGCCCGTGTCCGAGCTATCACCTCTGTGAGTGCACGATTTCATTGCTAGCAGCAGCAGCAGTAACAACAATAGCAGTACTAATAGTAGGAGTTGGAGTCGGAATCGGTAGTGTGGGTGCAACAAGATTAGGTACCTGGGGGTTGGAGAAGCTATATTAATATATAACATGCGAATTATCTTCCAGCAAAGAAGTGAATGCGGATTGAAGGTGATGGTGAAGTGGTCAAACGCATGATACTAAAGATGGGATGGCGCAGTGGTCAAACGCGGGTTACTAAAGTGAGGATGGCGCAGTGGTCAAACACCGGTCACTAAAAAGGGGAGGGCACAGTAGCCACACGCTGGCCACTAAAGAGGGGATGCTGCAGTACCCACATGCTGGTCGCTAAAGAGGGGATGGCGCAGACCCACACGCTGGTCACTAAAGAGGGGATGGCGCAGTCAGTACCACACGCTGGCCACTAAAGAGGGGGTGGAGCGATACCCACACGCTGGTCACTAAAGAGAGGATGACGCAGTCAGTACCCACACGCTTGTCATTAAAGAGAGGACGGCGCAGTATCCACATGCTGGTCACTAAAGAGGGGATGGCGCGGTACCCACACGCTGGTCACTAAAAAGAGGATGGCGCAGTCAGTACCCACACGCTGGTCACTAAAGAGAGGATGGCGCTGTACCCACACGCTTGTCACTAAAGATGGGATGGCGCGGTACCCACACGCTGGCCACTAAAGAGAGGATGGCGCGGTACCCATACGCTGGTCGCTAAAAAGAGGATGGCGCAGTCAGTACCCACACGCTGGTCACTAAAGAGAGGATGGCGCGGTACCCACACGCTTGTCACTAAAGATGGGATGGCGCGGTACCCACACGCTGGCCACTAAAGAGAGGATGGCGCGGTACCCACACGCTGGCCACTAAAGAGAGGATGGCGCGGTACCCACACGCTTGTCACTAAAGAGAGGATGGCGCGGTACCCACACGCTGGTCACTAAAAAGAGGATGGCGCAGTCAGTACCCACAGGCTGGTCACTAAAGAGAGGATGGCGCGGTACCCACACGCTTGTCACTAAAGATGGGATGGCGCGGTACCCACACGCTGGCCACTAAAGAGAGGATGGCGCGGTACCCACACGGTTGTCACTAAAGCTGGGATGGCGCGGTACCCACACGCTGGCCACTAAAGAGAGGATGGCGCGGTACCAACACGCTTGTCACTAAAGAGAGGATGGCGCGGTACCAACACGCTGGTCACTAAAGAGAGGATGGCGCAGTCAGTACCAACACGCTGATCACTAAAGAGAGGATGGCGCGGTACCCACACGCTGGTCACAAAAGAGTGGATGGCGCAGTACCCACACGCTGGTCACTAAAGAGAGGATGGCGCGGTACCCACACGCTGGTCACTAAAGAGAGGATGGCGCAGTACCCACACGCTGGTCACTAAAGAGAGGATGGCGCGTTACCCACACGCTGGTCACTAAAGAGAGGATGGCGCAGTACCCACACGCTGGTCACTAAAGAGAGGATGGCGCGGTACCCACACGCTGGTCACTAAAGAGAGGATGGCGCTGTAGCCACACGCTTGCCATTAAAGAGAGGATGACGCGGTACCCACACGCTTGTCACTAAAGATGGGATGGCGCGGTACCCACACGCTGGTCACTAAAGGGAGGATGGCGCGGTACCCACACGCTTGCCATTAACGAGAGGATGGCGCGGTACCCACACGCTTGTCACTAAAGAGAGGATGGCGCGGTACCCCCACGCTGGTCACTAAAGAGAGGATGGCGCAGTCAGTACCCACAGGCTGGTCACTAAAGAGAGGATGGCGCGGTACCCACACGCTGGTCACTAAAGAGAGGATGGCGCGGTACCCACACGCTGGTCACTAAAGAGAGGACGGCGCGGTACCCACACGCTGGTCACTAAAGAGAGGATGGCGCGGTACCCACACGCTGGTCACTAAAGAGAGGATGGCGCGGTACCCACACGCTGGTCACTAAAGAGAGGATGGCGCAGTACCCACACGCTGGTCACGAAAGAGAGGATGGCGTGGTACCGACACGCTGGTCACTAAAGAGAGGATGGCGTGGTACCGACACCCTGATCACCAATGAGAGGATGGCGCGGTACCCACACGCTGGTCACTAAAGAGAGGATGGCGCGGTACCCACACGCTGGGCACTAAAGAGAGGATGGCGCGGTACCCACACGCTGGTCACTAAAGAGAGGATGGCGCAGACAGTACCCACACGCTGGTCACTAAAGAGAGGATGGCGCGGTACCCACACGTTTGCCATTAAAGAGAGGATGACGCGGTACCCACACGCTTGTCACTAAAGATGGGATGGCGCGCTACCCACACGCTGGTCACTAAAGAGAGGAGGGCGCGGTACGCACACGCTTGCCATTAAAGAGAGGATGGCGCCGTACCAACACGCTGGTCACTAAATATGGATGGCGCAGTACCCACACGCTGGCCACTAAAGAGAGGACGGCGCGGTACCCACACGCTGGTCACTAAAGAGAGGATGGCGCAGTCAGTATCCACACGCTGGTCACTAACGGGAGGATGGCGCGGTACCCACACGCTGGTCACTAAAGAGAGGATGGCGCAGTCAGTATCCACACGCTGGTCACTAACGGGAGGATGGCGCGGTACCCACACGCTGGTCACTAAAGAGAGGATGGCGCAGTACCCACACGCTGGTCACTAAAGAGAGGATGGCGTGGTACCGACACCCTGATCACTAATGAGAGGATGGCGCGGTACCCACACGCTGGTCACTAAAGAGAGGATGGCGCAGTACCCACACGCTGGCCACTAAAGAGAGGATGGCGCGGTACCCACACGCTGGTCACTAAAGAGAGGATGGCGCGGTACCCACACGCTGGTCACTAAAGTGAGTATGGCGCGGTACCCACACGCTTGCCAGTAAAGAGAGGATGGCGTGGTACCCACACGCTTGTCACTAAAGAGATGATGGCGCAGTCAGTACCCACACGCTGCTCACTAAAGAGAGGATGGCGCGGTACCCACACGCTGGTCACTAAAGAGAGGATGGCGCAGTACCAACACGCTGGTCACTAAAGAGAGGATGGCGCAGTACCCACACGCTGGTCACTAAAGAGAGGACGGCGCGGTACCCACACGCTGGTCACTAACGAGAGGATGGTGCAGTCAGTATCCACACGCTGGTCACCAAAGAGAGGATGGCGCAGTCAGTATCCACACGCTGGTCACTAACGGGAGGATTACGCGGTACCCACACGCTGGTCACTAAAGAGAGGATGGCGCGGTACCCACACGCTGGTCACTAAAGAGAGGATGGCGCAGTACCCACACGCTGGTCACTAAAGAGAGGATGGCGCGGTACCCACACCCTGGTCACTAAAGAGAGGACGGCGCGGTACCGACACGCTGGTCACTAAAGAGAGGATGGCGCAGTCAGTATCCACACGCTGGTCACTAAAGACAGGATGGCGCAGTCAGTATCCACACGCTGGTCACTAAAGGGAGGATGGCGCGGTACCCACACGCTGGTCACTAAAGAGAGGATGGCGCGGTACCCACACGCTGGTCACTAAAGAGAGGATGGCGCGGTACCCACACGCTGGTCACTAAAGAGAGAATGGCGCGGTACCCACACGCGTCACTAAAGAGAGGATGGCGCGGTACCCACACGCTGGTCACTAAAGACAGGATGGCGCAGTCAGTACCCATACGCGTGTCATTAAAGAGAGGATGGCGCGGTACCCACACGCTGGTCACTAAAGAGAAGAAGGCGCGGTACCCACACGCTGGTCACTAAAGAGAGGATGGTGCGGTACCCACACGCTGGTCACTAAAGAGAGGATGGCGCGGTACCCACACGCTGGTCACTAAAGAGAGGATGGCGCAGTACCCACACGCTTGTCATTAAAGAGAGGATGGCGCGGTACCCACACGCTGGTCACTAAAGAGAGGATGGCGCGGTACCCACACGCTTGTCATTAAAGAGAGGATGGCGCAGTACCCACACGCTGGTCACTAAAGAGAGGATGCTCATCACGGAGCATGGCCACTAAAGACACGTGGTTGCTTAGTTACATTTACATGCTAGAGTAAATAGATGTTAGGTAAATGGTAGTGGTCCCTTAATACAGGTGGTCCTATAATGGCACATCTTAAAGAACCACACTTTCTTCTTTCCAAAATCGTATGTCTGCTATAGACAGGCTTGAGAGTACAGAATGTCTGCTATAGACATTCCTCAGAGTACAGGCCAGCTCATAACTAAGTTAACATGTTTCCAAAACAGAAGCAGAAACATAAACTGGTTTATTAGAGCAATATCGAACACGATGTAAGAAATGTCCTGTTGAATATGTCGAACTTAATTTGTTAGGAAGCATTATACTACCATAAGCAGCAATATCTTCCTATCAAATTGTGTCCAAAATAGTCAACAGTACGTTTTATTTTGTTTGGCCACATCTTCAGTTATTTATGAGTCGTACTGTACTGTGGGAGATGTAATTAATTTCGCGCAGCAAAAACTAACGCTGATATAATCGCGTCGCCTTGACCAGTTAATCCCCGAACAAGACCTCGGATAAACTCAGCTATCTCGCATGCATTCGCTACGTTTACCCACAAGAACAATACATCAGTTGTTGCTGTCCAAAATCAATAGCCCTACCTCGGATAGACGCAAAAAACAACGACACAATACCAGACGCTGTTCTTCATCTCTGCATTACTTGGACGCTGGTAAATAATGGATTCTACAACTCTTAGCATCGTTATTCGTGTATAAACGGGGAATTTATAGAAATACATCGAATAATGTAAACACTGGTGGAATTGTATAATGGCTGGCAACAGATGATGCGATTGATCTGAGAGAAAAAAAATCTCTTGATACAAGCCGACAAGTTATTGATTGACGTAATAAAAGCGAACACGGCTTCACAGTTTATGGTGTGGGTGGTAGAGGGCATGGCCTGATACCCTGACGTAATAATGGCCGCAAACGTATGAGACTCCCTCGGGCACCATTCTTTCGTTATAATTCACCTTTCCAGAGTATCCCTCCATCATCTGACCTCGTATGACGTCATAATCAGCTCATCGCGTGTATGATGACGTCACAATCATTACGTCACAAAGGGTACCCGTATAGACCGTCATCAAATCTCAAACAGCCCGACGCGGTGTACGAAGCGTATGTCTTTGTAATTCTTTGCTATTTAATAAACATAATGTTGAATATTTTGAAACTAATTTGACTGGGCGCTGTTGCTGCCTTAGGCAGCAACAGCACCAAGTCAAATTAGTTTCAAAATATTCAACAGCTTATTGTGTAGTTTTTTGGAAATTGATAGTCAGGGGCCTCAGAGATTGATCGATCCCAAAACGAGCGAGGTGTGGGTGGAGCTTAGCCGGAGATGGGCGGGACATAGCTAAAACCGGAAAGGTCCATTGCGGACTTCCGTTTTTTAGGTGGCATTACCTTATAGGTTGCTTGTCGCTTGATGCGTACTACGAAATAAGAAATCATTCTAAATATGCTGCAGGAAACCGTCCAAAGACGTCTACCTTCCATTTTAATCAAAGCTTAATTTTATATTTATTAGAAGTAATCATATATAATGTCGTCCAGCGCCTGAGGCGTATCTCCCACTGAGGTTTATGTGAATGATGGCACGATGTGTCTGGAGAATAGCACTAAAGCGCTCATGGAATATGAATCACTCAATAGTCTGAAAGAGACCGCATGTGATTGCGTAAGCAAATTGCCACATGTATTACAATGTATCTTTTTAAAACAAAATGACCGAATTCCATAACTTAGTTACAATTCACCGTCATAACTAACCAAGTTACGTGTGTGATGACGTCATAATCATTACTTCATAACGTATTCGATATAGTCAGTCTTTAACGCTTACCAGTCCGACACGTTGTACGAATTGTATGTCTTATTTAATAAACATTCCGTCGAATATTTTGAAACTAATTTGACTTGGCGCTGTTGCTTCCATAGGCAGCAACAGCATCCATTCAACTTTTGTTTCCAAATATTCGACAGCTTACATGTATAGTTATCTGGCAATTGATAGTCAGGGAGTTCAGAGATCGATCGATGCCAGCAGGGACGTGGTGTGGGTGGAGCTTAGATTGAGATGGGCGGGGCATAGCTAAAGCGGAAAGGTCCAGTTACTACATGTTCCGTTGAATATTTAGAGCGGGAGCTGTTGCTGCCTATAGCCTTATTCTGGGGTCTTAATCGGAGTCTAAAACTGCTATCGATGGATGAAGCGCCAAGGGTGTTCACGAGCACGAACATAACCTGAGGAATCTAGTTTTAGCAATGCCCCTTACATCTTTACCTAAGCCACACCCACCCACCATCCGTGTTGGGAGCGAGCGATCCCTGAAATGCGTGAATATCAATTACCAGAAAACTATGCAGGTAAGCTGTTGAATATGTGTTCAATCTAATTTAACCGGGTACTGGTGTTGCGTCAAATTTGTTTCAGAGTATTCAACAGCATGTTTATTAAATAGTAAAGACAGACAATACGTGCAGCAATGCTCACCCCGCCATCGATTAAATGTTCGTCGCGATCTTAGCTATGTCATTCATGACGTAATTTGTTATGTGATGATTACTGTATTCTGCGGCTGTAGTAGTAGAAACATCCTATAGCTGCAATCAGTCCGTCTTCGCTTTTTCCCACTGTGTCTTGTCCTCGGCCGAAATCCTTGGCTTCCTCAGGTCCATTCTTGGCTTGCGTGTACCGAGTCCTGTTTTCGTGAGGTCATCTCGTAGCACGCTTAGCAGATTTATGCAAGGGCGTCCTCTCCTGGCTTTGTATTTGCTGGCTCCCAGTAGGATGAATTCCAACGCTCTCTGTGCTGGTGTCTTCTCGCATGCTTAGCACATGGCCAAACATGGGCCATCTTTGCTGGGCGACCTTTACCGACAGCGGCGACGTATTACACATCTTGTATAGTGCATCATTGGAAATTATGCTGTCTGGCCATCGGTGTCCAGTGACGGTGTGTAGGTGTTTGCGATGGCAGGCATCGAGTTTGTCTAGAGCTGCCTTTGGAGCTGCCTAGCTTTTACAGTTATACAGCACCAAGAATACGCAGGTTTCATTGTATAAACGTAGCCTCTTTAGCAAGGGCATCTTTGATCTACGAATCCATAGCTTCCAGAAGGACTGGAAAACTATGTTCCCCATGACGCAGCGTGCAGAAATGACAGCAGTACTGCAAAGCAGTAAGTCCAGGATTTTACTTTTTCTACATGGTTCGCCGCCACGAAGTGGGTCGTCAGTTTCTAAAGTTTCATGCTTTGTCGATAGGTATATGTGGCTGAACTCTGTTTTGGATGCATTCATAAAGAGATTCTCAATTTTCAGGTGGCTTATTGCGCTTTGGTAGCGCGATAAGAGTGCCTTGGCCTACATCGTCGATGGGAAGGTGGTGCATAAAAGCTGAATTGAATAGGTGCGTGATCGGTTTTGAGATAATGTCACTTGTATATTTGAATAATATTGCGCTCCCAGCGTAGTTTGGTGCGCTCTTCACTTTGTCCACTTTGATAGATGCTTTCTGCTCTGCTGACAGCTTTACTGGTATAGGGTCATCAGTATACCTAGTTTGGCTGCTTTTTATAAACATATATGTTGCTGGTAGTGGATGATTCCATAGGTTTCAGTATTTTGGTTAGGGCTTCGTTTGGATCGGAGCTGTCATCGATGTTAGTTATCTGCTCCCCGAGGGATTTTTTGTATGGCATTTGAGTGTCAGTGTCGCTGATGAGCTTGGGCAGGTTGTAGGTGACTCTACCCTGGTGCCTGGTATGGTGTTTATATATTAGGTAGAGATCGTTCATCTGAAGGCGTGTAATGACTAGCTTATGGTCAGAATTGAGGTATGTGCCTCAATAAGAACGAGCGTTCCGGAGTAAGGGTTTTGCTTCTGTCTTGCATAGTATGAAGTCTATTTGGGTTAAGACAGCTGTTGTACCCTTAGGCACCTTTTGGGTCTTTGCGATCTGTAATGTGTCCAGACCAATAGGCCTTTGGAACTAAGGAGTGCCACCAGTGCATACCCATTGTGTGTGCCCTATCCATAGGATCCCATGCATAAGCCAAGACCTGAACCTTTGTCCGCAATTCCGAGTTTGCCCAGCTTGGAGTTGAAATCTCCACACACGAAAAATTGCCATCTAGCTGGGGCGGAGCTCAGTTCTGCATAAAAGGCCAAAGAGAATCCAGCAATATTAGATATATTGCTGGATTCGCTTTGGCTTTTTCGGTAGTTGGGCCATATGCGTTGACAATTCGAGACTTAGTGGTGGTGTGTTTTCGCGTAGGTAGAGCCAGGGCGATGCATGCAACGCGATCCCTGACGTATCCAAAACTAATAACATAATCCAAGACACTTGGTCTGATTACGATTCCTAAGCCCCGGTATAAGGCCTGTTTTGCTCCATGAGCACTAGCTTATGGCCTGTCTGTGGTTGCTGCTCTGAGTGGCTTGCTACTTTAGTCTCTTGAATGCATGCGATATTGATGTTATATTGTTCACAGTCTGCACCTAAGGTTTGACTTTTTTATGTAGCCGCCAGACCACGTACATTCCACGTAGCTATGGTAAGCTCCTAGGAAGATTGCTTCATCTGAGGATGTCAAGCACAGTTTCGTGTTTGAAGAAGGGTAGATATAATCAGAGTTGGCTCTGTATGCGGATGTCAGCCCACAATCCTTGATGACTTAGTTTCCCAACAAAGTTGGTACGTACGGAGGAGACCGGCGTAAAGTTGTCATCTCCCAATTGGTTATATGCGTCATATGATTGATGGATAAGCTGGAATCCTACATTCATAAAAGTTGTTCCTGTAAAACCTGAACAAATCTTGGTCTTCAAATATTCTGGATTTCAAACGACCCGCATAGATGTTCCAGCAATATATCGATCAGTTTATTTGTCTCACGGTGCTGGGACACTGGCCCTTCCCAGTTTTAGCTGTGCCCCGCCCATCTCTACCTAACCACACACACACACACACACACACACACACCCACACACACACACACACACACACACACCCACCCACCCAAACACACACCCACCCACCCACCCACCCACCCACACACACACACACACACACACACACACACACACACACACACACACACACACACACACACCCTTAACACCGAGCAATCCCCGAACTATCTGACCATCAATTTCCAGAAAGCTATACAGATACGCTGTTGAATATTGTGAAACTAATTTGGCTGGGCACTGTTGTTGCCTATGGCAGCAACAGCGCCCAGTCATAGTAGTAGTTTTAAAATATGCAATAGCATGTTTAATAAGTAGCAAGGACGCACAATCCGCACAACGTGTCCGGATATTAAACATTTAAGACGGACTAAATCCAGTCATTCATGACGTCATAAGCGCTTGTGATCATGTCGATAGTCACTTACAGGGCTGGCGGTATGATCAGCGAACGAAAAGAAGAAGAAGAAGATGACGTCATGATCATGGCATCATTTTACACATTGCGTAGTTGATTATGATGTCATACGACGTTATACGATGGGTTGGTAACATAGAATGCTCCATTATGCCAATCAACAGACCCGTCCATCCCCTCACTACACACCACACCATTCCACCACCCATCCACCCACATGCACATCCCCTCAGCTCACCTCCACGACCCCTCCACTCACCTCCACCACCCCTCCGCCATTACATCATCTCTCCATTCACCTTACCAATCCACCATATAAACAAACAACAGGACGAGCACCTTCGCGCTTATGACCAAGAAATCAATTATATTCACCCACATACCAATGGCAACATCCCGCCGAAGTTTGGTGAAGATCGTTTCAGTAGAGTTCGAGTCATCTTCTGGAAACACAACACAATTTATATAATAGGGTCGCCATACCCTTAATCCCAAATATGTAGGGTCCTCACCACCCCACGCAGCACCCACCCCGCCCAGCACCCCGCCCCCCCCCCAATTAGTCTGGTGACATACTTCACGAAACACACCACCCGAATAAGAATATACTCTAATATAGTGGTGCATTGGCTCGGTTGGCAAAATCGTTTGCGGCACATGCTTGGAATTCCAATCCAAAAAGCCATGTTCGATCCCGAATTCAGGCATGTGACCAAGGTGGAAAAACATGCGCCCTTCCATACGTCATTTAAATGGCACGTCCTTCGGAGGGGACGTACAGTCGTCGGTCCCGTCTCGTGTGGTACCTGTCCCATGGGGGACGCAAAAGAACGCACACTGAGTGGCAGGTTCTGTATCGGAAGCTCAGTTGTGAATACGTTCTGATAGTGTAAATAGTAGATGTCGGATGTCAGCCCTGCCCTCAATATATCCAAGACGCCATAACTGAAGCCTCTACGACGCCTATCCAAAAGGGCGGGTGGTGTACATGTGTGCAGACTGGACATCATTGTGGGCATAGCTGGCAGCCTGCTCTAAAACCCACCTACGGCACAGCTCTCAGCAACGCTGTCGGTTGCTCCCTAGTGCACTATCTAGACTGTCTGTAAAAACGTTACAAATTATTGTAGAAACACCCAAGGGGTGCGTATATGTGAACAGGAACCTCACTAAGCAGTGACGCTGTCAGTCTGACCGGTGCTCATAATAGAGGTGGGGACTTCCGAAATGCAATACAATACTCTACGGAGCCAATATACTTTAACTTTTCGCCCGATCGAATACAGCCAGTGAATGCCCATATGCGGGTCAAAAGAATACTATTTTGAAAATGTACTACTTAAATGGCGGCCTCGGTAACGGAGGCAGTCATTCCAATACGAAAATTAAAAAACCCCACCTTATTGGCTTACAAATGGGCATTCCGCAAGACCACGACGAAGGGCGGGATAGGCATCATCAGGATAGAGATAATATAACTAGTAAAACTCATAAATAAGTGAATATGCTTCCAACACCAAACAATTTTGAACACTACGTAAGAAATATTCTGTCAGATAATTTGAAAATTCCAATATCTCAACGAAATGCATCATCTTGATGCTCACCACTCATGCCATCGTGTCTGCTTCAATCGCCACAACATGCGATCTTCGCTCCAGTAACCACACAACACCATCTTCTCTCCGCTCACCACACTATGTCCTCTTCTCTCCTCTCACTACACCATGCCAGCTTCTCTCCTGTCAACTCACCATATCATCTTCTCACATCTCACTGCACCTTGCCATAGCCTCTCCCCTCACCACACCAAGCCATCATCTCTCCACTCACCACAACATGCCATCTTCCCTCCTCTCACCACACCATGCGATCGTCTCTTTTCTCACCACGCCATGTCATCGTCTAACAACTCACCACACATTCTCATCTTCTCTCCACTCACCACACCATGCCATCTTCTCGTCTCTCGCCACCCCATGCCTCACCACACTATATCATCTTCTCATTTCTCACCACAACATGACATCTTCTCTCCCCTCACCACACGATGCCATCGTATCACCCTTAGCACATCATGGCATCTTCCCTCACGTTTCTACACCATGCCATCTTCTCTCCCATGACCACATCATGTCATCTTCTCTCCGCTCACCACACCATACCATCGTCTATCCCCTCACCACACCATGACATCTTCTCTCGCCTCACCACACCACACCATATTCTCAACCCTCATGACACCATGTCATCTTCTCTCCCCTCACCACACCATGCCAGCATCCCTCCAATCACCATACCATGACATTTTCTCCCGCCACACACTCACCACACCGTACCATCTTCTCTTCGCTCACCACACCATGCCATCTTCTTTCGCCTCACCACACCACGCCATATTCTCACACCGCATAACACCATTCCAACTTCTCTCCCCTCACCACACCATGCCATCTTCTCAGCCCCAGGCTCTTTTCTCATCTCACACACCATGTCATCTTCTCTCCTCTCACCCCACCATGCCATCTTCTCTCGCTACGCCATGGCCTCTTTTCTCCTCTCACCACAACATGTTATCTTCTCTCCTTTCACCACACCATGCATCTTCTCCCCTGTTACCGAACCATGCCATCTTCTCTCCTCTCGCCACACCATGCCATCTTCTCTCCCCTCCCCACACCATTCCATTTTCCCTCCCCTCACCACACCATGCCCATCTTTTGCCCTCTCGCCACACCATGCCATCTTCTCTCCTCTCACCACACCATGCCATCTTCTCTCCCCTCCCCACACCATTCCATTTTCCCTCCCCTCACCACACCATGACCATCTTTTGCCCTCTCACGACCCCATGCCATCTTCTCTCATCTCTCTAGACCACGCCATTTTCAAGCGCACCCACCACACCATGCCATCTTCTCTCCGCTCACCACACAATGCCATCTTCTCTCGACACCACACCACGCCAATTTCACTCCCTCACTACACCATGTTATTTTCTCTCCTCTCACGACCCCATGCCATCTTCTCTCATCTCTCTACACCACGCCATTGTCACGGCACCCACCACACCATGTCATCTTCTCTCGCTCACCACACCACGCCATCTTCTTTCCCCTCAACTCAACATGCCATCTTATCTCCCACAAGCCATGTCCTCTTTTCTCCTCTCACCACACTATGCCATCTTCTCTTCTCTCACGGCACCACGCCATCTTCTCTCTTCTCGCCACACCATGCCATCGTCCCTCCTCTCACCACACCACGCTACATTCTATCCTCTAACCACACCATGCCATCATCTCTACCCTTCACCACACCATGCCATCATCCCTCCACTCACCACACCATGACATTTTCTCCCACCACACACTCACCAGACCATACCATCTTCTCTCCGCTCACCACACCTTGCCATCTTCTTTCGCCTCACAACACCGCGCCATATTCTCACCCCACATAACACCATGCCATCTTCTCTCCCCTCACCACACCATGCCATCTTCCCTCCCCACAGCACACCATGCCATCTTCTCTCTTCGCACCACACCATGCCATCTTCACTCCTCTCACCACACCATGTAATCCTCTCTCCTCTCACCACACTATGTCATATTTGCTCACCTCACCACATCATACCATTGTCTTCCCCCTCACCACGCCATGCTAACTTTCATCCACTCACCATACCATGCCATCATCTCTTCCCTCACCACACCATGCCATCTGCTCCCCCCTCACCACACCATGCCATCTTCCCTCCCCTCACCACCCCATGTCATCTTCTCTCCCACACCACCCCATGCCATCTTCTCTTATGTCACCACAACATGACATCTTCTCTCACCCTCACCCCACCATGCCGTCGTCTCACCCCTCACCACACCATGCCATCTTCACCCGTTTCCACACCATACCATCGTCTCTACCCTCACCATACCCTGCTATCTCCCATCCACACACTACACCATGCCATCTTCTCTCCTCTCACCACACTATGCCATCTTCTCTCCCCTCCCCACACCATGCCATCTTCCCTCCACCTACCACAACATGACATCTTCTCTCCCCTTACCACACACTGCCATCTTCCTTCCACTCACCACATCATGCCGTCTTCTCTTCCCTCACCACACCATGTCATCTCCCCCCCATCCTCACCACACCACGCCAGATTTTCTTCCCTCACCACAACATGCCATCTTCTCTCCCCACGGTATGTCCGCTTCTCCCCCCCACCGTCACCACACCATGTCCTCTTTTCTCCCCTCGCCACATCATACCATCTTCTCTCCCCTCACCACGCCGTGCCAAATTCTCTCCCCTCACCTCACCATGCCAATCTTCTCAGCTCCAGCTCACACACCATGTCATTCTCTCTCCTCTCACCTCACAATGCCATCTTCTCTCGCTACGCCATGGCCTCTTTTCTCCTCGCACCACACCATGTCCTCTTCTATCCTCTCACCTCACCATGTCCTTCTCTTTCCTCTCACCACACCATGCCATCTTCTCACCCATAACCACACCACGCCATCTTCTCTTCCCTCACCACACCACGCCATCTTCTCGCCTCTCACCACACCATGTCCTCTTCTCTCCTCTCACCTCACCATATCCTCTTCTCTCCTCTCACCAAGCCATACCATCTTCTCTTCCCTTTCAACGCCGTGTCATCTTCTTTCCTCTCACCACACCATGTCCTCTTCACTCCTCTCAGCACACCATGTTCCCTTTTCTCCTCTCACCACACCATGCCATATTCTCTCCTCTCACAACACTATTCCATCTTCAATCCTCTCACCTCACCATGTCTTTTTCTCTCCTCTTAGCACACCATGCCATTTTCTTTCCCCTCTCAACGCCATGCATCTTCTCTCCACTCACCACACCGTGCCATCTTCTTTCTTCTCACCACACCATGTCCTCTTCTCTCCCCTCACCTCACCATGTCCTCTTCTCTCCTCTCACCTCACCATATCCTCTTCTCTCCTCTCACCAAGCCATACCATCTTCTCTTCCCTTTCAACGCCGTGTCATCTTCTTTCCTCTCACCACACCATGTCCTCTTCACTCCTCTCAGCACACCATGTTCCCTTTTCTCCTCTCACCACACCATGCCATATTCTCTCCTCTCACAACACTATTCCATCTTCAATCCTCTCACCTCACCATGTCCTTTTCTCTCCTCTTAGCCCACCATGCCATTTTCTCTCCCCTCTCAACGGCATGCATCTTCTCTCCACTCACCACACCGTGCCATCTTCTTTCTTCTCACCACACCATGTCCTCTTCTCTCCTCTCACCACACCATGTCATCTTCTCTCCCCTCACAACACCATGTCATCTTCTCTCCCCTCTCAACCCCATCCCATGTTCTCCCCCCAACCCCTCTCACCACACCATCTCCTCTTTTATCCTCTCACCTCACCATGTCCTCTTCTCTCATCTCACCACACCATGTCATCTTTTTCCCCCTCACAACACCATGCCATCTTCGCTGCTCTCACCACAATGCCATATTTTACCCCCTGCTCTTCTCCCACCTCACCATACGACGTCATCCAGTAGTACATTTTCAAAAATAGTCTTGATCTGCAAATAGATATTTTCTTTGAGATGATTGAAATTTGCTTGAACAAATTTGAGTGTTAAAGGGTTAAATAACTAATTCACCATCTGGGATGCCATTATATCTAAGTTTCGTGCTATGATGACTGAATACAGTTAATTCTGAAGTTGCAGACATGTTAAAATTGTAATTGCTATTTAAACCTGAAATTTCCAGAATATGTTGAACATAATATGAAAGTCTGTGTTTTCAATCAGTCTTATTGTAGTATGTAATAGCATAGATACTAAATAGTACATACTGTTAGTATATTATAATCTTATATAACGGAACGAAATGTGTTGCTATCGCAATCAGTTAATCACCAATTAGACACATTTCTCACTTTTCCGTGCGAGACAATATCACACCTGTAAATGAGCTGAGTGTGGGAGAGAGCCTAGCGCAGAGCACTGATTTACGTAGAAATCTAACACTAACTAAGTAAACAATACTTATAGATATATGTACATGTACCAGCAGTTTAGATCTCTATTTTAAAGCAGTGTTCTGACCAGCTGAGAATTGAAGAGGGGTGGGTGGTGGAGACGGATTTACCGGTATTTTCCGCCCGGTAATTCCTTCACCGGGAAATTGCTACCAACACTGCTTAGTGTATTATGACGTTATATGACGTTATATGATCGATGGCAAACTTGGAAAGGTGAACTCCATCAGTTACACCAGCTTTGTGTATACAATGACGCCACCACACTACACAGGCGTTGGCTATCGCGTTACATTCCCGCGTATCAATTCCGTTATTTATCTAGACTTTTGAGAACAATCTTTCTAACGTAAAAATCCCTTAATTTCACACTCGGAACTGTATAGGAGCAGATTCCTGTGATGGCACAGGCTCTCTGGCCTGTAGTCGGCCAATGCCGGACCATATGGCCCAGTACACGCCCAATAACCTACGTTACAAGGGTACATGCTAAGCTCGTGCGCACGTAGTGTCTGGCACTGTCTTATTCTAGAGTTGACTGCCACTACGTTCACAGAGCCTGTATCTGAGCCATTCCTCGCAACATGTGCGCGTCCTGAATATCATACAGAACATTGCATACGCCCGGGTCCTTAATTACTGGAATAATACGCGTCCATACGGTAGTATACCGCTTACCCCACCAACCGCTTTGATTCGGATACTATATCGCATTATTCGTTGATCAGCCATGTAGGATAAAACGACGTGTCTTGTGATAAAGGTCTGCACAATGGATCTTTCCGGTTTTATTTATTCCCCGCCCATCTCGATCTAAGCCCTACCCGCACCTCGTCCGTGGTGGAATCGATCGATCTCTGCGCTCCCTGACTATTAATGGTCAGAAAACACGTAAGATGTTAAATATTTTGAAACTAATTTGACATGGCGCTGTTACTGCTATAGGTAGCAACATCGTCTAGTCAAATTAGTTTCAAAATATTCAACACAATGTTTATTAAATGGTAAAGACATACAATTCGTAAACCGTGTCGGGATATTAAGCGTTTACAGACTGACTATATCGCGTCATTCATGACGGCATGATTGTGACGTCATCGTACACGTCACATCTTGTATGACGCCATATGATGGATGGATACACTTAGAATGGTTCAATGTTGATGGCTGCCAAATCAGTCCATTCTGTTCGGTATTTCTTGCTTCGGCCTGGACGCCACAGCTGAGCTTCGAAACACGGAACTATCAGACTAACTTACGCACGTGACCTTTTAGCTGGCCATACATACTCAATGGATTTAACATAAAACATCTACGACATAAATTTAAGACCTCCTATGCCAACTTAACCATTTCCTGAGCAAGCCGCTCAAAAACTGTCTCTGCAATGGACTTGAGGAATGTCCATTTACAGGCCAATAGTAGTATTTTTAAACATTTTCTAGTGGAATAACTAGCTCACTAAACGAGACAGTCATTCCAGCGGTCAATTACACAAAAATATATACATAGCTTTCCAGTCCTTCTGGAAGCTATGGATTCGTAGATCAAAGATGCCCTTGGTAAAAGGACTACGTTTATACAATGCAAACTGCGTATTCTTGATGATATATAACTGTAACAGCGGGGCAGCTCCAAAGGCAGCTCTAGACACACGTGACGCCTGCCACCGCAAACACCTACTGGACACTGGACACTGTATCACTGGACACCGATGGCCAGAGAGCGTAATTTCCAACGATGCACTATACAAGATGTGTAATACCCCACCGCTGTCTGTAAAAGTCGCCCAGCAAAGATGGTCCATGTTTAGCCATGTGCTAAGGATGCCAGAAGACACACCAGTACAGAGAGCCGTGTAAGTCGCCATACTTGGAGGCAGCAAATACAGAGCCAGGAGAGGACGTCATTGCATAAATCTGCTAAGCGCGCTACGACGTGACCTCAAGAAAGCAGGATTAGGTACACTCAAGTCAAGAATGGACCTGAGGAAGCTAATGATTTTGGCTGAGGACAATACACAGTGGGCAAAAGCGAAGAAGGACGTTGCAGCTGTAGGATGTTTCTACTACTACAGCCGCAGAATACAGCAATCATACATACATACATACATACATCAATTTCAAAACAGCTCCTCAGGCAGGTGTTGAATAGTTGGAAGGTAATTTGACTGGCGCCTGCTGTTGTCATGAGCACCAACCGTTGTCCTTGAAATTGGTTTCACAATATTCAACAAAACGGTTCGTACATCATAACCTATTTCTCAGCTTCGGTGTATAAGTGTTAAACGGGTAATACGGCGCAGTCGTAGTTTAACAAGGATGCCTTGAAGCTTCTGCACTGGTCTTGGTGGCACGGGATTATTTTAGACGCCTATGACATAATATCTTGACGGCTCACTCTTTGCCTATGTTAGGTGGCTTTCATCCAGCAGCGCCTGCGTGCCATTAGTTTCGGCTTGGTAACAGTCAAATTTTTTCAATGAAATTTCGAATTTCTCATAGAAAATGCCCATTCACAGCCCAAGAGAAGGCTATTTTGGACAATTTACCATAATCGAGCCACTCATTACCTTGGTAACATTTCTAAACTAGTTTGCTTTTGGTTTACAAATGGACATTTCTGAAGACCACTGCAGAAGGTGTTTCTGGCTGATATAATTGCCATAGGGTTAAATGTGTTTGGCCCATGCTCTACCTGTATTAGATAGTACGCACTAAAGGTCTTGAACGCAAAATACATAGGCGAGATGCATCTATTCAATCAAATTATACCTCGAACTCAGCATCCATAGTCGGGGTTTTCCAGAATATCCGCCATGGCATCGTGTTACACAGATGTGGCTTCCTTCCCCGGAAATCATGTTAATTGACGCGACATAATTTGCTCTGTCAAATGCCCTTTTTATAGGACACCTTAAGGGGCATCAAAGTGTGGTCAGGAATTACACATCGCCGTTTATCAACAGCCAACACGAGGAGTGCGCGACTATTGGGGGCACACCTCTGGACTCTGGAGGTTTACGCAGGTGGTCTGTATAGCTCATGTCTTAATGAATCGTGATCCTGAGCAGACACGCGTCAAGTGCGTCCTCATTTCGATACAATCGACAACCTAGTGGGTTCCCATGAGATCAGGGTCAGGTACAGCTTCGTGTCGAGACAGATTGGAATCAAGAGCAGCCAGTCCTCGGGAATATCAACGTTGACGCACAAGTGATCGATTTCTAAGGTGTTCATGAATGGCGAATTGGGTTAAGGAGCTTCAACCCAGGGAGAGTGCGATTAGTTAGAGGCTCTCAATATGCATATCTCGCAATTCTGGAGGTAACAATTTTATATATGCCGCGGGAGTATGGGGATTGCCGTGCCATGCGGAAGCTAGTGTTATGCGTAATGTGTGTACCATGGTAGCAAGGGGTGGCATTTCAACTGACAACATGGCCACCTCATGAGGACGTGCACATACAGTGTCGACGCCCATTAGACCGGGGGGGGGGGGGGGGTAACGCTGAACAACTTTATGCAACACGTTGAACTAATACAAAACACGTTTTTGTCTTGCATTACTGTATATGATATTGCATAGATACGATTTCGCAGCTAGTTAATGACAGTGGCGGATTGAAGTCTATCCATCAATCATATCACGTCATAGTCAACTACGTGAGGTGTAGGCTGACGTCATGATCGATTATGTCATGAATGACGTAGCTAAGTTCGTCACGAACGATTAATTGATAGCGGACTAACCTTTGCTCTTCGAATTGTGTGCCTGTACTATTTAATAAACACGCTGCTGAATATTTTCAAACTAATTTGACCGGGTGTCGTGGCTGCCATGCGCAGCAACGGCACCCAGTCAAGGTAGATACAGAATATTCAACAGCTTACCTGTATAGTTTTCTGGATATTGATTGTCAGGCAGTTCATGGATCGGTCAAACCCATGACGGAGTATGTGTGGATGGAGCTTAGATAGAGATGGGCGGGGAATAGCTAAAACTGCATTCCCCCATTATCAAAGTGGTGGCACAATACACGGGCCACAATTTGTTATCCAACTATAGGCCATAGCTTACATCGCTCTCCCTATAGGAACATTTGCGAGAGATTAGCCACGGTAGTCGTTTATGTCGCTATACATATGGTTAAAAACATGGCGAAATTCGGAGACACACTTTTACATTCATCATTTTCAGGAACAGCTCTAACTATAGGCTCTAGACTACATCTGCTCTAACTATAGGCTCTAGCCTACGTCCTCATGCTGGTTCTAACTATATGCCCTAGCCAAAATCTTCCTCTTGGCTCTAACTGTAAGCCCGAGCCCACATCTTCTTATGGCTCTAACTATAAGGCATAGCCTACATCGTGATGGTGGCTCTACCTATAAACCCGTGCCTACATCTTCTTGTAATGTGAACTGAAAATCGGTGATTATTTGAATTATGTCTTCTGTTCATGTTCAAAATTGTATTAATAAATCTTAATTAGTGGTTTTTTTACACAGTAATGCTTTGTTTCTATACACCTGCCTGTGTAACAGATGATCGGCGCATACTCTATTGATTAACAAATCGCGGCTTTAACCAAGGCACCCCCCCCCCCCCCTGTACAACTACTAGAACACTTTGCATTGCGATGATGTCGCTGATTCGTGTGCAACGCGGCACGATGGCTGTCTTCCAGTTTCAAGTTTCCAGTCTTTTATACCCACGGCACCGTATTGTGACGCATGGTGAGATTTCTTAGTATAATATGATGTACGCATACAGCTGTAACCATTTATACACAGTTGTATTAGTATCATTATTATTATTTATTATTGTTAATCTTATTCCATTATCGTTATTACTAGTATTATTTATTACCAAAATCATTGTTATCATTATTATCACCATCGTCAGCACCATTATCATCATCGACATTACACAATCTCGTCGCTATTATGATTGGTATTTTGGCATTATTGTCATTATTGGCATTAGCAGTATTATCACCGTTAATATCATTATTATTGTCATAATTATTATTATACCCATTATAATAATTAATATCATCTTCATTACCATCTCTATTAATAATCATAATCATCATTATTATAATTATTATTATCATTATTAATTGCCAATGACGTTATCATTTTTGTCGTCGTCGTTTCGTTGTTGTTGTTGTTGTTGTTGTCGGTGGTGGAGGTGGTGTGGGTGGTGTTGGTGTTGTTGTCGCTGTTGTTGTTGTTGTTGATGTTGCTATTGATGTTGTTGTTGTTGTTGTTGTTGTTTCCGTTGTTGTTGCTGTTGCTGCTGTCGTGTTGTTGTTACTGCCGTTGTTGCAGTTGTTGCCATCGTCGTCATCGTTGCCGTCATCGTTGCCGTTATCGTCGCCGTCGTCGCCATCGTCGTCGTCGTCGCCGCCGTCGTCGTCGTCGTCGTTGTTGTTGTTGCTGTTGTTGTTATAAATGCTGTTTGCTTACATGTTATCGTAAATGCTATTGTCTTTTCGGGAATTGATTTGATAGTATACTGATAACTACACACAAGCTTCTTAACGAACTTGTGGTAGTTTGTTGAGAATAGCTTTGGAAATTTAAAGTAGTCTGCTTCGTTTCGTTCGCTGATCATACCGCCAGTCCTAAAGTGACTATCGACATGATCATAAGCCTTAAGTGCGTGGATCCATGGTTTTTTAGAGTGCGCCGTGCGGCCTGGAACCTCCGTCTTCAGCACTCGAGGTTTCTGTCAGGGTTACCTCACCGTTACCTCCTTTAGTCGCCTCTTACGACACGCAGATGATACGGAAGGTGTATTCTAAGCCCCACCTACAGGGATTTAAAATAGTTATGTCTGTTGCAGTGGCATTTTGGCAGGTGCTTGTGTCTTTCAGAAGTACGTGGTACTCATGATAATTCATCCCCTACATCACCATGGGTACATAATTGACAAGTACCTGCTTCTCCCGGGACTCCCTCTGATCGCCCCCCCCCCTCCGAGCGGTATCTATCAACAATGTCCAACTGTTTTCCCTTAACGTTAAATGTAAGCTTGCAGTAATACCGTTTAATACTTTTTTAAACGAATACTTTAGTTTTGTCCTGGTTTATTTTAAGTTTCGATTTATCTATATATTCTTCAAATAATTCAAGGGACTTCAGTCCTAAGGAGTTTCTCCCATGATCACCGCATCGGCAGCATAAGCATAAAGTAGTATTAGTAGTTTGAAGATTGTCGCTATTTCATTTTCTCTCATATTCAACTTGCTTTACATTAGCTGCTTACTAGAACGGGTTCAAGGTCGCTGAGGAATAGTGAGAACAGTACAGTGGAAAGGACTTCTCCTTGGCTAACGCCGAGCATATAACTAATTGTTGCAGATACATTATGTGTATGCATTATTACAGATTTTCTATCGTTGTACACACTGTCTATTACTTTCAAAACGTTACCATTAATGCTGTGGTTCAGCAGTTTTCATAATACAACTGCTGCGCGTTGATTTTTACCCTTTAACCCTCGAATTTAATCAAGACAATTTCTATTTTCTCATAGAAAATGCCCATTTGTAGACCAATGGACATTATTTTTGAAAATTTCACACAGGAATGACTGGCTCTGTTATCGAGCCAGTGATTCCAGTGGTAACCTTTCAAAAATAGTCTTCTTTTGGTCTACAAATGGGCATTTCTGAAGATCAAAGCAGAAGCCGTTTTTGACTGATATGAGTGTCACACGTGTAAAAGCAAATTAGTTGTGCCATAGCTATGCCTGCAAGTGATCCATGCAGACCATCTTTTCCACATTCTACAATATGAACTGTCCCAGATTAATCCCCCATTAATATGTTCGAGTAATCACGCTCGCAAGACCGCGTATCTCCGCAAGACCGCGTATCTCCACTTAACATAGGCAATGGAATGCATTACCAGATACGAGGAAAGTGCGCAAAAGCAAGAATTGATCGCGGATTGCGTAATAAATCGTACGTTCTAATATCTTCAGTTTGAAATAACACCCTTTTCTGGATACTGTTCGCTCATGTAGAAAGATTTAATGAAATATTGAATACCTCAATTACATCGCAACTCGCACTATTTTAGACGCGAAATCGCAACCAATATCCAGCGACATTCTGGATGTATTGAAATTAATGTTACTGTGAAATGTTGCTTGGCAGCATAACATTCCAGTCACGTTAGTTTCAAATTATTCGTCTATGTCAACACTGGTTTGAATGAGCCATTAGCAACGCATGCATCCGTTCATTTCACGAGCAGTTTACTGGCTGAGTGGTGAGTGATTGCAGATGACATATCTCAAGTGTTATATCTCTTGTCAAACTAAATATTTTGAAATCAATCTGACTGAATACTGTTGGTGGTTACGCCACCAACATCTTCAAATCAAATTATTTTCAAAACATTCAGCAAGTCCAGAGTCTTTGCACATTGAATTATTCCTCGGTGGCTTGCAGCAGTAAGACAGTTAATGGTGAGTTGTTGGTGTGAGGGCTGGCTCTCATACAACGATACCGTCTAAGAAACCAACCTCGACCATTTGACTGACTCTATCTGTCAATCAGATATTTTATATAATAATGAAGATACGTCACCTGTTAGTTGACGTCTTAATTAAATGCTGTAGGACCGACACGAAAGACGCAAAGTTCAAACAGTACTCGTTTTAGTTGCATGCATTCAAATAATGTATAAGTTAATCAACATGTTGTTAAATATTTGTTTGTAAATAACATCACAGCAACATCCCACACTTAAATCAGTTCTCAGAGATTTAACAGGTGTCATTATGCCATAGATTAACCCATTGTGTGTCAACTTAACCCGTTAATGGTCAAGTTGGTCAAAAACGACCGCTGCAGTAATCTTGAGAAGAACAGTGTTTGAAAAGTTACCATTGGAATGACTGGCTCGGTTACCGAGCCAGTCATTCCATTGCTAAGCTTCCAAACATATTCTTCTTGGTCTGCAATTTGACACTGGCTATGCAGAAATGTGAATTGACCTTTGATGAATGTCCATTTGAAGGATAACAGAAATACAAATTTCCTTGAATAGTCTTGCCAATTAAATGGTGTATTTACATAAATAGTCTTTTTGGCGCTTTAATGCGCTGTTGACACAGGAGGGGTACACTTCTCATTGCGATGCTGTGAAATTGATATACACGCACGTGGATGGAGCTATGGTAGACATGGGCAGGACACACCTGGAAACAGACTACACGACTGATTGCATTACGTGTATGGCAGCGATATCGGGTAATCCCAGCTAGTCCGTATCATCGGAATCAATGTAGCCATGGTTTTCTCGAGGGAATATCAACAGCCCGCCAATAATCGCATAGGCCGTTATTTACACCCTAAAGATTTGGGTCGCTTTAATGGTCTAATAGCCGAGACGTCTGACACTGAGAATCCGCCAAACGTAAATACAATATTGTTGCAGACGCTTCATGGAACATGGCCAGTGTCAATTTTGGAAACATTGTTTTTTGTCAACGTGTGCATTAGTTTAATATTGGCTGTTCAGTTCCCTGCCATAAAGTAAGGACACGTGTCAACACGACCTCATCGGCATTGTTTTTACCTTCAGATTCATCATTTTCGCAAAGCTGCCATTAACGCCTCCGCACTGTTTAATATTTTATGTACTCATTTCTTAAGCTTACTTCAATGCAGTTCGTGCAGATAGGAGTTAATTACCATCTCTGTATATACACCAGCAATTTCTATATTTGTCTAGCCACAGTGGCCGTTATTGTAAAACGATCTGGCGAGCGGCATCTCATTTAGCACAGTCGGGTCGTGTGAATTATTCATGATGCTGTTCACAGACGACGACGAAGACATATTAGTATCAAAGAAACATGAATCGAACCAACAGGGTACATACACAACAATGTGCGCATGCCAAGTGATAGCATGTACACTGCCTACTAACATGCATTTATCTATGAACACACAGTCGCACGTGCTGGTGTTGACTTGTGTATGCCCTCAAACTGTCACAGACAGTGTTGGCTGTAGGATCTTAGTACCGACAATAACTACGAGCTATTGAATGTATATCGTGTTCGCGGAATGATCTGCAAGCAAACATAAATACGCGCCAACTGATTTTCGGTTGCGTGCATAAAATGTTTGTTGAAGGATCTGCGCGATCGATTTTGCATCCAGAATGGCATGCGGTTCATCCACGTAACACCCATACTAAGCATTAAAGCAAGCAAGTCGAGGCAAGAGAAACAAAAAGCGTATTATAATTATGTAATGAGTACATTTGTTCAACGTGCATCGAGTAGCAATATACGCAACACAACAGATGGCACTTCGTCTACACACAGTACGTAGAATGAACTATTCGTAACAACTATGTCTTATGCATTCGCGTTACAGGATTTACATTCGACACCAAACATTAGCATCAGAATCAATGAGGTCGTAATATGGGATACAGTAAAATACTCCTCTCTATTAAAAAACATGAAATGCCTCAGCAATGCTCCTGATGAAAGACACTGGAGAGTATGGGTAATTCCGAGCTGTCACTCAACTATATAACGTCACAATCAATTAAGTTACGTGTAGGCTGAACTTTTAATCATAATGCGTAATGAATCACGATCCCAACACGCGCAACGACGTGGGAGGAGCCTAACTAGTCGTGGGCGGGGCGTAGCGAGAAATGACTCCCTATAGTAAGTGGCCCCGCACAATCGACCTTTCTAGTTTATCAATCCATGATATGACATCATAATCAATTACGTGACGCTTATACTGACGTCATAATCATGACATCATGAATGGCGTAGATAAGTACGTCACGAACGCATAATTGGTGACGGGCTAAACATTGTTGTACAAATTGTATGTCTTTACTGTGCAACAAAGATGTTGTTGAATAATTTTGAAACTAATTTGACTGCAACAGCACCAAGTCAAATTAGCTTCAATATATTGAACAGCATATATGGGACAGCATACTTGTATAGTTTCCTGGAAATTGATAGTCAGGGCGTTCGATCGATCGCAACACCGACGGATCGTGGGTGGAGCTTAACTAGTGATGGGCGGGGCATAGCTAAAACTAGAAATGCCATTTCATTCATAAAGCTAAAGAACTATAGATAGTAGCAAACTGGCAAATGTTCCATCCACGAGTACAGTCCCAGAAATGACCGCCAGCAACTATAGTCCAATCGCACAAATGTGTAATGTGTGCAATGCGCTAGAGTCGCTTATCAAGGGAACTATTGTCAGCTTTCTAAGAACATCTCATATTCAGCAATTATTAGCATGGTATTAGATCATGCACAGCTCAAGTGCTAGAGTACTTAGAGTATATAACCACTAAACTCGATTCAAATACTATTGTCGATATGGTGTATTTCGACTTCTGAACTGGATTTTGATACCTATTGTGCTTATATAGATTTCTCAGGAGCATGTGCTATGTGCTAACTTACGATGCAAACGTAACTATATATATATATATATATATATATATATATATATATATATATATATATATATATATATATATATATATATATATATATATATAGAGAGAGAGAGAGAGAGAGAGAGAGAGAGAGAGAGAGAGAGAGAGAGAGAGAGAGAGAGAGAGAGAGAGAGAGAGAGAGAGAGAGAGAGAGAGAGAGATTATCAGACGATGTGAGGCAAGCGCAGTGTTGCTCTAAGAACATTTGACTGAAGAAAGGCAGTCTATTTTTAAGTTGATGAACAGAAGCGCCTGGATGGGTATACAAAAGAGTTGGTATATTTCTTTCATGATTACTACCATTGTGTAATGTGCAGCCGCGTTGGTAGGAGTATACTCACATGAACGCGAACAAACATAGGTGTAAGTGGCCACATCTCCCGTTTATATAACTCCTTAGCGTTGATGGTAATCACCACTGAAATCTGATTACGATCTATAGCTAGGAGTACACTGCATAAAGCTTTATGCAATGAAATGTCGATAACTAGACACATAACAGGGATACGAATGTAGATGGTATTTGTATAGTCAAGAATGGCAAGAATAACATGTAAGGGAATTGGTTATATTAGCAGAACACACATAGAGATCTTATATATGGTCCAATCCGTCTTGGGTGGAAAACATGTATTGATGATATTGTGCTTTTTTCCTTTCACGCGATTCATCAGTGCTAAGCCATTAACGTGTAGATTGCCTTTTCTATATTTGCCCAACCTTTTTTAGAAATTCGACGACAACGACGACGACGACGACGACGACGACGACGACGGCGGCGGCGACGACGCATACGTTCTCTATGTGTGTTTATGATGTCGTATGATTAATTAAGCGTCCGTGACGAACATAGCTACCTCATACATGATATACTAGTTTATGACGCTACATATTGTTTATGACGTCATATGATTGATGGATACACTGGAATCCTCAGTCATGAGCCTGGCCATGTCTGCAAACTATATGACTGTGTGCCTGTGATGGATTTACTCTTTACTAAACGTTCTGCTGTATATGATTGAAACTAATTTGACTGAGCACTGTTGCTGGTAAGTTATCACAATATGCAACACCTTACCTGTATAATTACCTTGCAAATTGGGTTCTGAGAAGGCACGGTGTAAAGTACATAAATCGATCTGAACCAGCCAGCTATAAGTGTGGGCGGAGCCTAGGTAGAAATTGGCGTGGCGTAGTTAAAAGAAAGCATTATGGATTAATGAGGAATCCAGTTTAAGCTATGCCTCGCAGATTTCTAGCTTAGCCCCAGCCATACTGCGCCCGTGTTAGAATCTATCGATCCCTGAACTCCCTGACTATCAATGTCGGAAAGAATATATATGGCAGCTGCTGTTGAGTATTTTGAAACTAATATGACTATAGCAGCAACACCGCTCATTCAAATTAGTTTCAAAATATTCAACAGCATGGATATTAAATAGTAAAGACATGCAATTCGTAGAACAATGCTGAATCTGTCACCATTCATGGCGAACATTCCTGACGTTATTGATTATGACGCAGTAGTCATGGTACGTAGTTGATTATAAAGTCATTTTATTGACTGAAATCCCCATTAACACTAGACTAGACAGATATGCACATGCGCAGTGCTGCGATGGAATGGAGCGGGCATTTGTTTCTTCTGAGACTATACCTGACCAATCGGACCTACTAGCTTGCCGCTGCCAAGTATGAGCAGCACCCCGAACACTTAGACAAAGTATGTACGTGGCCAATGACATGGAAATTACCCGTCAATCGAAATGCAACCCATGTCTTAACATGTTGGCAGGAACAATCCCCAAACTAAATACAGGCCATGGGCCAAACTCTGTACAGCGATTTTCGTTGCAAATATTGTGGGGCAACTTGGTATTGTTTAGAAGTGAGCTACATCAAATTTATTGACTGTATTAACATGTAGAAAGATCGAGATGGTATTGTAAGAAATAGCAGAAAGTAGGCATGTTTAACGGAAGAATGAGAGCTAGATACCAGATTTTGACATCACCGACAATATTATTCTCGCTTTATTCACACTTTAGTGATAAAACTAAGATAAAAATAACTATAACATGTGTATCAAAACAGTTAAACCTGCAGACACCTACGACCCGGTGCCATCAAAGCGAACGCGGCATGCGCGTGGACCAGATCAAAGAGCTTCAAAAAGAAGTTAACATGCTTTACCTGAACAGTGTATAATTTGTAAGAAGGTAAAGTAGACAGTAAATAAGAGTTCACGGAAGCATCTGAAAATGCCAGTATCAAGCTGTGAATGTACGTCGCATAAGTGCATTTTCATATTATAAATTAGACTGTTGTCTACACCATGCTGGTAACCCCACCCCTCACCTGGTCTACTGTTAAATGCAGCCGCGATTTTGAGTGACGAACCTATGTTTCCTCAGATACAAGGGCAGGATCATGTAACAATTCACATTTCCAGAGTATCCATCTATCAATCTGACATCATGTGACGTCATAATCAGCTAAGCGGTGTTTAGGATTACGTCATACTCATTACGCCATACATGATTATATATGGTCTGTCTTCAACTCGTAATAGTCCGACACGATATACGAATTGTGTCTCTACTATTTAATACACATGCTATAGGCAGCAACAGCGCCCAGTCAAAATAGTTTCAATATATTCCATAGCTTACCTGCATAGATTTCTGGTGATTGATGGTCAGGGAGTTCAGAGATCGATCGATCCCAACACGAGCGAGGTGTGGGTGGAGCTTAGCTAGAGGTGGCTGAGGCATAGCTAACCATGGAACGGTCCATTGAAGTACGATACCATCGGTCATGTTACAAGTACTACTCTACTGGTTTCCTAACAGAGAAACGTCGTGGTAAAGAAAGCAGTGGAGCTTTGTATGGCGAAGCATTCAACACGTTTTGCAAGTCTGTCATATTAATATTAAAGCAAGGTAATAGAAGAGCACCCACGTCACGAGCATAGGTTTCCCTAACAGTATCAATACGCATTGTCCGCAATTTCACCATACGTATACTTAGTAGAGCTTAAACCAAATCTTGTAATGCACCTTCCCAAGTTGATCCATCGACCATATGATGGCATAATTAGCCAAGTGGCGTGTATGATGGCGTCATAATCATTAGTCATGCCTGATTATATTTGGCCCGTCTTTAACACTCAATAGTCCGATACTATTTAATAAACATGCTGCCGAATATTTTGAATATTTGGAAACTTATTTGACTGGGAACTGTTGCTGACATCACCCCGTCAAATTCGTTTCAAAATACTCAGCAGCTTACATGTATAGTTTTCTAGAAATTGATAGTCAGGCGGGCTCAGGGATCGATCGATCATGATCAGACCTGGTGTGGGTGGAGTTTAGCTATTGATGGGCGGGGTATATCTAAAACTGGAACAGTGCATTTCATAACCAGACCACAGAGCACATACTTCAATGTTGCAGTACGTATCAGCTGCTGAGAGAATAGACCTGGCCTTTGTCAACCTCTTTTCTTGAAAGGCTGTATGGGCCTGTGGAAGAACTGCAGAAAACCACAGATTTCATCTTGAGAACGGCTCTCCAAGTGTGATACCAGCGATCGAAAAGAAGAAGAAGATGATAACCAGAACTATAGTTTGTGAAGCCATCCAAGGGGAACATAATTGAAGTATGTGCATACAAATGGAAATGAATCATTATTAGCAGCTTATTGCGAATGAAAGAGTGACTCACAGGCACCTTGCAATGAAGATGATATGGAAGAAGTCAGCAACAGCTGAGTTTCTGATCAGGAGGCAATGCACAGTCTGTCGTTCTCAGCATTATACATCAGGGGGGTTATTGTGTTAATCGAAAGGTTGTAAGGTTTGGTCTCATATTGCTGAGAGATGCTCTTTCCATGGAAAGGGCAGACCAAATTATTCCTGTATCATTTATAATGTGTTAGGTTGAATACTCGGAGCATCAGATGATATGTGTCTAGATCGTTTTGTGAATACTTGAGAAGAGGTTAAATGCAAGTTCTTGTCAATATCACAGCATATTCTATATTTGGCGTCAAAAGGAAAAACACTAACTCCGAAACAAGTATGCTTTAGCAATGACAAATAGACACTGGTCAGGGTCTGCCAGTCTTATCAGCGCATTGAGCGGCTTGGGGCAGTGTGTATCTCATTCCAAGGTCCTAGATCATGATACTGCCATAGCCAATGTTCAGCTTAACAGAAAGGAAATTGTTCCTATTGGTTTCACAAAGAATGTATCAGGCATTTTAATGTGGTACACCAACGATGTCGCTGTCTGTAGAGCGACAGACACATAATAGAAATGGCATTAAGTCCAGCGTGTTTGTCATGATATTTCATCGTGTGTGTGTGATTCTATGACCATTGGTAACCCTAAAAAAACGTTATATTGCCCTTCCATTAATTGGTTTTCAGACATATCATAGCACCAAGCGACATAGCCCATTGAAGATGGGCATGCATAAGGCAGCCCCTTTATCATTCCCAAGGTCGTATATTACACTAGACATTGCATTTTGTTTATAAAGGTTTCCGGAAGTCAGTGACCAAATCCCTCCCGGTTGGACAGGATTTAAAACTTTATTGAGCTCAACGGACATTCGATCTCTATTCAAGATAGCATATATACTAGTAATTGATGCCAGCCCCACAAGTATGGCAATGGCATACACCTTTCTATTACGCAGCGTAGCTATTGCAGATAGACGGGAACTGAAAACCATCGTTGTCGTTTTGATAAGCCAATTTATGCTAATGCACACCAACTTAGGTGGCAGACTCCAGTTTTTTCAGCTTCAGTTGGTAGTGCGGTTAGGTTATTTTCATACCTCCATGCCATTTCTCGCAATTATTTGGAAACGTTTCCAGGACAGTCCGAGATGGTGTCATCTGGATACTTTTGTGAATGGTGTTATGGCAGGTCACCATTACAACAGAGCTATATATTCCCATACGCTGATGTATGAGGCATTACAGAGGTCGAGATGGCAAGCTTTCATTAAAGTTCTTAGTACCGAAGACAGCCGCTGCCATCAATGCCACAAAACAATTGAATCATACGGGACCATGCATCGCATTTTTCTGACCTGCAAGAAGACTAACAAGTGTCATCGTAGTTTAAAATTATGAGGCTTTCCTCCAAAAGTAACGAAAAGTGTATATTTTGATTATGACCGTGTATGTTATGCAAGGTATCTCCCAGCTTATCTGGCTGACCGTGGAGAAATACATTCTGCTTTCACGGATGTGGACGTTGCTGTACAACGACAAGACAAGTATGGATTTACCCACATTACTTGCAATCAGTTAATTGAGTACACCTTTCCCTAGGCTGAAATAACTAAAGCAAAAACGACCAGGATAACACTAAATAAAGGTGCGGTGAATCGGTAGATTTCGGCCTACCATGAAATGGCTGCAATTGCAAAGGGGCGTAAGATAATGGCAGGGAAATATGACAGTTCTAGACTGAGAAAGGATCTGGACAAATCCGATATGACCACAGACGAATCTAGTATTTAAGCCAACACAAATACTACTGAGACGATGGTTGCTCATTTTATATACGAGCCATAGGATTTGATCAACATTTATTCTGGAGTTTCTGTGCCTAATGACACTGAGGGTAATTTCCTTAATGCTTTTGATACCGAAACGTCTGCCGCAAACAATAATTGTGCCGAAAGACTCCACTTTTGAATTATTATATACCAATTAAAGGCCAGAAGCTGCAAAACGTTCACTACACATAGAGGGGAGTCTCTAAGGTAAGGCAGAAGCATTAAAAGCCAGCAGTCGGTTATTCAGTCGACATTTATTAGTGAGTTCCCGCTTCATATGATCGCTAAATGTGAAAAGAAGCAAAATCAAAGTAATGCATGTATTAGAGAATAGTGTGCCTATTTTACATCTAGATGCAGTGCCGGACAATTCTGTGTTAATAGTTGATGCAATGCCCCTTCTCCGGACAATTAATATGGTACCAAAGACATTTGGAAAACTAGCTGTACAATTACTTCAAACCATTTTAACTTGTGGTAGACAATATTGCTGCAAGTGAATTGATTTTGTGGTCAACTGATATCTAACACTTAGCATTAAAAACCGTGAACATGCTCGTCGTGCAACTAACGATGTCCAAGTTTCCCATATTAACAATTCCGACAAAAAATACTCCAACGCGAATCAAGAAATTATTTTGTAATGGAGAAATAATGAAGCATTAATTAAGTTTCTTTTCATAGCTTGGAAAAACTGTGACGTAAAATTTCTTTCAAACATCGACATTTCAACCTGTCATGTTGAATGCTGTTATTCGCTGTCTGCTACCAATGTTGACAAAGTTATTGAGTTATTGAAGCACCAGAGCGCTACTGTGATTATGAGGCAGCTGGCACATGCTTCTGTTGCAAAGCATGCTTCAGATACACACCAGCGCATTTTGATTAGAAGACCAGACACTGAAATCTTGATTTTATCAATTGTGTGTTACTAGGATGGGATACCGTTAATGCACTCAGTTGGAAAGGGAAGATCAAAGTCTTGAAACGTATGTTTGATTCTCGTGAAGCCTGTGAAAACTTCCAAAAGCTTGGGACTGATTGGATTATCTCAGATGAGATTTTGTCAGTTTTGGAAAAATGCGTCTGTCTTCTGTATCGGTAAAAGAGCTGTAGCGATATAAATGACGCTCGATACAATGTATTCAGACTTAAATGTTCCACTGATGCGGCTAAGCCAACAAATAAAGATGTGTATGAATTCACGCAATGCGCGCAATGTACCAGGCTGTTATATATCGCATTCTCTTCAGAACCTTATATCTGCGCTATTTCCTGCTAGTAGTGGGTGGATCTTGGATGATAAATGTGGAATTGCGTTTGAGTGGATGCCACTAGCACCTGGACCCGTACGTGGTTTGAAGCACGTGCACTGTAAGTGTATGAAACGCGGTTGTCAGTCTCCGGATTGTTCATGTCGAAAAGCAGTGTTATCCTGTACAACACTTTGTATCTGTGTTGACTGTCAACACTCTGCATGTACAACACCCGACATTATGGGGGAAGCTTGTGATAGTGATAGTGACTCGGATGAGAACTTGGAATGTTGACACAACAAGTCACACGGCTCTATTATCAGGAGCAATACGTCATACATCTCTATTTTCAAGAACAGTAAGTCACACATCTCTATTTTCAAGAACAGTAAGTCACACATCTCTATTTTCAAGAACAGTAAGTCACACATCTCTATTTTCAAGAAGAGTAAGTCACACATCTCTATTTTCAAGAACAGTAAGTCACACATCTCTATTTTCAGGAACAGTAAGTCACACATCTCTATTTTCAAGAACAGTAAGTCACACATCTCTATTTTCAAGGACAGTAAGTCGCATATCTATATTTTCAGGAACAGTACGTCGCATATCTCTATTTTCAGGAACAGTAAGTCACACATCTCTATTTTCAAGAACAGTAAGTCACACATCTCTATTTTCAAGAACAGTAAGTCGCATATCTCTATTGTCCGGAACAGTAAGTCACACATCTCTATTTTCAGGAACAGTAAGTCACACGGCTCTATTATCAGGAGCAATACGTCACACATCTCTATTTTCAAGAACAGTAAGTCACACATCTCCATTTTCAAGAACAGTAAGTCACACATCTCTATTTTCAAGAACAGTACGTCGCATATCTCTATTTTCAGGAACAGTAAGTCACACATCTCTATTTTCAGGAACAGTAAGTCACACATCTCTATTTTCAAGAACAGTAAGTCACATATCTCTATTTTCACGCCCAGTAAGTCACATGCCTCTATTTTCACGAGTAACCAGAGGGTGGGGTGGCGGCTGATGTCACTTCCCAACCCCAAATACAGTTTTATAGGCCTACAGTAAGCATGGCAGCATGGTTCCTAACCAAAGATGGACAGCTGAAGTTTCACATTTACCGCATGCAATGTAAGAGATGCCCTCTAATAGCATATACGGTAACATATGTTTAAGAGACCACCCGAGGAAGAATCAAAGAGTGGCCTGTTAATACAGGTGATCTCTTAATAGAGGTTAAATATATTGTTTAATTTCAGTTGGAAATTGAGGAAAGTGCTCTATTCATGAAGGTGCTCTCTTAATAGAGGTGGTCTTTAGAGCAGGCTTGACTGTAGATGTTAAAGTGTTGTGTGAGAGGATAACAGGACACATCATGCAAATGAATAGGAACCCCACCCCCTACCCACCACAGTTCAGCTCCCTCCCCTCATCCTACCTAATCAGAAAATGTGTCGGCCACATTTTACTTAGAATCTTCCCAAAATAGTAGGTATGTATTCCTTATAAATGATTGTGTTGGAAATATAACAGAGATCTCTTAACCATGTTACCTAGAATGGAATTGTAGTACGTCAATTGAGTAGGGATACTTGGTAGAAAAGAATGGTATCTGTACAATTAATGTGCACACCATTTCCTGAGACCCTTTTATTTTGGAATATAAACATATGTATTGTTTGAAAACAATGGTTTTCAAGTTTTCCCACAGGAGTTGAAACGACATTGGATTTCTAACTAGATGTGTGCTGCTCAGCCCACAGCGTAAATATGACATCCTCTTCATTTAAATATGCTGGCATCAGAGACCAACGACAATTGGTAGTTTGTTGTCATAGAAACATAGTGTCCAATATACATATTAATCATATTCTCGCCATGACTAACAGTACACTAATTAAGAGAACCGTCCTCCGTATAAACACATCTAACATTTCTCTTGTGAATTCCAGTTTTGAGTAGTGCAACTCAGCGTGTTCACGAATACAGAATAGGTCCGTATATCTAATAGACATAGATCAGGGGATAGCGACACAGCTCGCAATGCTAACCAGGGAGTATAGCTACACAGGCAGACACAGCTCGGCACTCTAATTAGGGAATATAGTTACAAAGAGAGACAAAGCCGGCAATGTTAATCAGGGAATATAGCTGCACAGACAGACACAGCTAACCCCGCTAATCAGGGAATATAGATGCACAGACAGACAAATCTCGTTACGCCAATCAGGGAATACAGCTACACAGACACACACTACTCGTCACGCTAATCAGAGAATATAGCCATCGGACAGACAAAGCTCGCCACGCTAATCAGGGAATATAGCTACACAGACAGACACTACATGTCACGCTAATCAGGGAACATAGCTGCACAGGCAGATACATCTCGTCACGCTAATCAGGGAATATATATATATATATATATATATATATATATATATATATATATATATATATATATATATATATATATATATATATATATATATATATATATATATATAATTATATATACAGGCAGACAAAGCGTGGTATCGGGGAATGTAACTACAAAGACAGACACATCTCGTCACGTTAATCGGAGAATACAGCTATACAGACAGACACATCTCGTCACGTTAATCGGGGAATACAGCTACACAGACAGACACATCTCGGCACGCTAATCATGGAGCATAGCTAAACAGACAGACATAAAGCTCTACATTAATCGAATTCCATTGACATATAGACGATTTCGAGGAGATTTAGTTGTACTATTTAAAATTAGTATTTCTCGAACCATCTACCATTATACAAACTATAGTGTATAAGTTCAAGCTCAACACAGGCATTCGCAAGAACTTTGTTCTCACGTAGTACACTGGAATGTATGTCAAATTTTAATACTCAAGGCATCAACAATTGATTTATTCAAGAAGAAACTATGCCTCTACTTCCATGAAAGAACATTTGAATTTGAATAACTAATCGCATTACAATACCCTTCACTCTGGATCAGCTAGCACACACGCGCACACGCACGCGTACGCTCACGTGCCCGCAAGCACTAGCACACGCGCGCGTGCAAACTCACGCGCACATTGCCCCCGGCGTTTAACGCTGACGTGTGTAAGCACGCCATTGCATGTGAGGGCAAACCTTATTTACGCATTGTCGGTGTACAAGCAGTAGTAAGTGCACATTTGGAATAATATGTCACAATCCTTCAAGTAATTTGTAATTATTCAAAGAAAATGTAAATATAGGACATATATGGGCATTGTAGATCACATAAAAGCATTGTCAAAGTATACCAAAACATTAATTGAAAGTCTACTTTGTTGGAAGGAATGTTTCTATCACGATATTCATTGAGCATCCTAGGAATGGATGAATGCCATCTGTCACTCAGTCATAGGATGCCATTATAAAATGTGGCACATGTAAGCTAACCTCGCAATCAAAATGTCGAATAAATAACATAACTAAGTCCGTCTTGAACATGTGCAACTCTGCCATGTGTAGAAATTGGCATTACCATTTAATACGCATTATGTTTAATACTTTGAAACTACTTTGACTGGCCAGTAACAGCACCCTGTCAAATTAGTTTCAATTTATTAGCCAGGTTATCTATATAGTTAGCTTGAAATTGAAATTCTAGGAATTCAAAGTATATAATTCAATCCAAACATGCGCAGAGTGTTGGCAGATATTAACTTGGAATGGGCGGGGTATAACTAGAAATGGATGTCTCTATTATGTAAGTGGAAATTATGATCCGTCCCACACAAAATGACCCTTATCTTAGAGTATCTGTAGTAATAAACGGGTCCATTTCTAAACTGGCCCCGCCCATTTCAAGCTAAGCTCTGCCCACTTGCCCGTGTGTTTGGGATCGATTTATGTACGTTGAAACCTGTATTTCCATAATAGCACTATCAAGGTATTTATACAGATAAGATGTCGAATATCTTGACAATAATACGACCTGGCTCTATTGCAGCCTATGGCAAGTGTTGCTCCCGGCCAGAGGGGTTTCACACTATTCATTACATTGCACAGGTATTAAAGACACACACTTCGTACACTAGTGACGGCCTTTCATATGCCATTATAACTGTAACGCCATTAACTAGTCGCGTAATTGATCTTGACGTCAGATAATAGAGTGACAGATAACATCCCTCCATTCAATGTCATGTGAAACGTAATAAATATGCATAAGTCTGAAGCAGCAACAGATATCTGTTAAATCCATTTTGGACAATGTGTCTTACCTCGCATATGATCCGCGACTTCAATGGCTTATACATTCATTGAGGAAACGATCCATCATGTAAAAGCTAATTTGCGTTTTTAGAGAGAAGCCATTTAGAGGTTTGATGGCAGAATGAAGATAGATGGTAATGTAGTTAGTAGCTTCTTACAAAGTCCACATCACGTACGAAGGAGAGCAGTAGAGCAACCTAAATCAAATTAACACGGGTAGTCCACGGTATAGACAGAAGGTGAGTAAACGAGCCATGCGAGGATACTTAAATACTTCCTAGCCAATGAAAGGCAAACGACAACACGAACCAAGAATGCGCATGGAAACATGTAGTATACGGGGAATGATGTGCAACCATGTGCTTACATGCGCATGCGCGGTATTTTAAATGACACACGTAAGATAAGTTACTATAAATTGATTTTTGGAAGTTTACGTACCGTGCGTTGCGCATACATTGACTAATGGGCTTTTCCAGTGTTAGCTATGCCCCGCCCATGGCTAGCTATGCTCCACCCACACATCGCTTGTGTTTGGATCGATCGATCCGCGAACTCCCTGATTATCAATTTCCAAAAAACTATACAGGTAAGCTGTTGAATATTTTGAAACCTATCTGGTTGGGTGCTGCGCCCCGCCAATTTACATTCAAAATGTCCAACAGCATGTTTATTAAATAATAAAGACATACACTTCGTACAACAACGCCTAGTCGGTTACCAATCATGCGATCGTGAAGAACTCATCTACCGTATGCATGACGTCATGTATTATTATGTTATCCTACACATCACGTGATTGATTATGACGGCATATGATGGATGAATAAACTGTCCATTAGACCGCGGCTAAAGCTGTTAGTGCATTCAGGGCATTCGCGTTGTTACCTGCCGTTAACACGATATTGTGCCACATTAGCACTAGGTGTGGGAATCATGTTATGCAGTGCTAATTTGGCGCGTCATGCTCGCGTCTCTGGAGGGCATGGTTCCGGCGTCAGACCTTCCTACACAATGCCTATCGATCCAAGCTGAGAGACAGCTCATCTGTCATTCACGCGAACTGTATTTGCATTGCATTGCATTGCATTGCATTGCATTGCATTGCATTGCATTGCATTGCATTGCATTGTATTGCATTGCATTGCATTGCATTGCATTGCATTGCATTGCCTTGGATTTATTTGTCACCCATTTTTCTATATAGCAATTTTTAGACAGCGCGCTTACATATTGGTATTAACGATAATTGGTCAGTATACAGTATTGTTAACCTAATTAATTAACCACTATTTTCATCATTCTTATATATCATTATTGTAAGTTGTTGGTGTTGCCGTTATTGTCATCGTCTTGTTGTTGTTGTTGTTGTTGTTGTTGTTGTTGTTGTTGGTGGTGGTGGTGGTGGTGGTGGTGGTGGTGGTTTGTTATTATTGCTGGGCATCGTCCTTGTAGTCGTCATCTTCGTCGCCTTAATATGTCATGTGTGTATCTTGCCTTATGATTGTCATAGTTATCATTATAGAAGTAGCACGCACCCCCCCCCCCCCCCTTTCTTATTATTAGTGTAGGGTCGTGATCAGTGTATCAACCGTCCTCATCGTCAGTAGCCTCGTTACCATCATGCATATTGGGGAATTTATACAAGGATCCACATAACCGGAAAATGGTCAGTTATAATTCGAACGAAATTACATATCTTTGTTTAGAGCATTGTATTTCTTCTGGAAAGTAGTTTGTGGAAATTGTATTAATTTGGTATGTTGCAAAATAGTGTTTGCAGATGTTTTAGTGTTTCTCTTTTTTAAAAAAGGACAAACTAGCATGAATTTGTTTCACATAACTGGCAGAGACATTGCTCTCTTGGAGCCATCCCCTAACCCCGATGCCTTTCTCAATGGGTAAGTGATGATTACTCGTTCTGAATTTAGTGAGTATGATGCTGTAACTATCCCCGACTGTGAGTATATATGGTTCTAGTTCAAGATATGTTCTGAATGATTTATATGTTTTTCTTTGTCCAAGATTCCCACAACTGTACTCCCACGTCTGCTTAAATTGGTCTTCATGATTTTGTTTTAGATAACATTTTACTTCGTTTACGCTAGGTATTAACTATGTTTTCCATATATACCCCATTCCAATCTCTTCTAAGATGTGCTTAATCCGATTTAACAATTTTTACTGTGTGCTACCTTGGGAGTAATGAGCTAAAGGGTATTTGTACATTACTACACTCAATTTTGATTGTTTTCCCGAGATTAGCTTTAACCAGAAGTTTAACATACGATGTTTGATGTGTAGTTCTAATGCCATTTCGTCCACCTCTTCGTAAAGCATATATTACGTATAGTATGTAATTGTTATATGTTTTACTTTCAACACGTATCTTGAGAACACTAGCTTAACTTTCTCTTAAATACCAATTTTCTCTATATCGATAATTTCGCTACCATATAATAACGGTTCGATTTTCTTCTGAAAGTGTTTCAAATGGCAGTCAACCGGCAGGTCTAGTTTACGTACATGGCAGTTTAGCGCAGATATGGCTTTGCCCGCTTGTTCAGACACACGTTCTAAGCAGTTATAACAGGACCATTGGGCCGTAGATTTTACACAGGTTTTTCAGCTGTCTCAAATTTCTATCGCCTTTCCATTTAAATTGAACATGAGTTTCCCATAGTACCGATTGGTGCTTCTGAAGACAAGACCTTGAGGCTTGCATTGCTGATTTTGAGTTTTCATTGGTCTACATATATATGGAACGAATCAAGAGACTACTGTAGATCATTTACACTCTCCGCCATTGTGGCTCTGTCATCAGCATATACTAAAATTAATAATTTAGGAAAGGTAATTAATTCATCGTTTCGTACCTTTAATCCTACATGACTACAGTTTTACTGTCTCCTAAGTATTTTTCCAGATTATTTAGTATTATTGAAACCGGGATTGGGGATACACTTTCTCCTTGTCTAGCTCCTAGATTACAATGCATAGATTCGGTTAATTCGTTATTTAGTTTAATCCTGGATTTGCTGTTACTATGCATACGTCAGATGACCTTAATGACTCTACTGACAATCTGATCAGATACTAATTCCCCCCAGAGGCCCGTTCTCCAAACTGTGCCAAACGCCTTTTTCAAAATCTATGACGGCACGGTATAATTTTTGCTTACGTTTTCGTAGTATTTCTATGATCTGAAATAATGTCTAGATGTCGTCAGTTGTGGAATACTCATGTCTAAATCCGGATTGATTTTCTAAAAGTAGGGCATGGTCATTTAGTGATTTGTTTATTCGAGCAAGATACTTTATGTGAATAATTCTACGAGACAGCTACGTGATGTGATAGGTCTATAGTTGTGTGACTCTTTGAGGTCGCCTTTTATTTTATAAAATGTTATTATGGTACCCTCTCTCCAAGACTCAGGTGTCTCTGCGGTATCCAAAGCTTTATTGAAAACGTGGCTATAAATATTTAAGATGATATATTCTGTTGATGATTCGTTTAGTATATTGTGTAGTCCAGGAGCTGTATTATTTTTTAATGATTTAATTGACTGAGATGTTTCCGCTGTAGTTATTGATTTGTTTAACTCATTGTTATCGTCTGTTATTTCAAGGGATACGGGACTGTCTGGGATGTTTCATCGACATATTTTGGGTGATTTAAGATTCTAACAAACTCATACGAAGTCTTATCTATTGGGCAGATATCGTGGCTATTTTACGTGTTGATAATTGTCCAGTGTACCTTTGGATTATAGAAACTGAGTTCGTGGAAATGTTTTCAGATTATTATTTTTATACTGCATGATGGAATAATTCATTATTCGCCTTTATACTTTGCTGGCTCTGATCATATCCTCTCTATTCTGAGTTGTCCGATTCTGTTGGAATGTTTTTCTGCCATAGTAATATATTCTCCTAACTTGATGGCATTCTTTGTTAAACCATACGCAGTTAGTCTTTTTATGTCTGGGATTTGCGTAGATTAGTTCCGAAAATACCAACTGCCTCGTTATTGAAATTAATGGCAGTTATCTAGGTAATATCATTATCCCTTTAATGACTAAATTTCTTCGAAAAATTAAAATATTTACTTATTGAATGTCCATTTGCAGGCCAAGAAAAGCCTATTTTTGAAATTTTACCACTGTAATAACTGGCTTGATTACCGAACCGGTCATTTCAGTGGTAATTTCTCAAAAACAGACATCTCTTGGCCTGCAAATAGATATTCGCCAAGACCACTACAGAGGCCGGTTTGAGCCGGTTTCATCACGAAAGGGTTAAGTGAGATATCGTTTGTGGTATTTTTAATGATGCACTTGTATAGTATATTGAGCAAGGGGCGTTGTTTGACATGATTTACAAAATCAATTTTCTTCTCATTTTTCCCATTTGCCTGTTTCTGATCCTCCCGTGGCTGTATCTAGACCTGCTTTGGTATTTACCACATTGCTATTAGGGGAGAGTGACTTCAACGTGAATGTTAAGGCACAGCGAAGGAGAGATGGCGTTGCTAAGGAAACAAAGCATCATAACACCGCCACGTATCTATCTATAGAAGCCTAAGTTTTCACTTTTCTTTATTTCACTCAGGCCATTACAAATGGCATATGAGGGCAACATTTGTGTTACAGTTTTTGGCGATAGAGGTATTATAATGTTTTATAATTTGTGTTCACATACGCTATTATTTTTATTATTATTATTATTATTATTATAATCGTCATCGTCGAGGTCGACGTCGTCGTCGTCGCGTCGTCGTCGTCATCATCATCATCATCGTCATCATCGTCATTATTATTATTATTATTATTATTATTATTATTAGTATTAGTATTATTAGTATTATTATTATTATTCTTGACATCATCAGTTTGAATAATTTGTAAATTGATATAGACGTTAATCTTTGGATTTGTTGTTGTTGTTGTTGTTGTTGTTGTTATTAGTGTTGTTGTTGTTCCCGTCATCGTCGTCGTCGTCGTCGATGTATTCGCAGTAGTTGTTCGTCGGTCTGTTTGATCTTGTTTGTCTTGAAATTTTCTCTGTGAGTGTGGCGGTAGTTTGCATAATTTACACAAAATAGGCTTGTTACATATTTTGAATAATCCCTTAATTTTGTCGTCTGTATAATTTCTTGTATAATAATCCAAGATAAATTTCCTCCTTTCGGTTTCAAATAGTGGGCAATCGAATAGAAAATGAATTTCGTCTTCTAGAACATTGCAGTCTTCACAGACTCTCTAGTTTCTCTCAATTCCCACCCATCGCTTTGCTTCTATTGCCAAGTAATGATTAGAGTTCTGAATTGACATTGGCATGCAGTGGCCATTCCCTGGAGAAAGTATCGCCTTGCCGTTTTTATGCATCTTCTTGGTCATTGTGTGAGTGACCACATACATATGAATCGATGTTTAACTGTAAGCATTGTTCCATGAGAGTTTCGTTATGAATCTTATAGATCAGCCAGTAAATGTTTAAAGGGAACACACAGAGAGAATGGTCATAACACGCAGAAATGAGCTGTACAATTTAAATCAAGTAAAATGTATTATTTGCACATTTTCGAAATCATTAATAGTAAATTTCTCCAATGAAAGTAATTCAATTTCTCATGCAAATCACGGAGTGCCGTTATCGTGTCAATGATTGTGCTGTGACGTCATAGTATGACTAATATTTTGTTGTTCTTGATATATAGCTCACAATAGCTCATTCGGACACCACCATATTAATGAGATGCACGTGGAAAAATATAGTTTATTAAACTAGTATTTGGACCACAGCTGCTATCCCTCCTGATAGCTGTATCAGACCACAGCTGCTATCCCTCATGCTAGCTGTAGGCCTATCAGACGCCAATGTATTCCGATCTGAAAATACATGTGGCGTAATCTGAATCCACGTGGTTGAAAATGCATACGGTGACATATCATACTGTGTATTTTTTAATAGGACATTGCGGTGATGAAAACTGCGTATATGGAAATAAAGATGCATGACATATGAAGGCGACAGCATCATGACGCCGTAGATGATGACAACGAAGAAGAAGACGACGACCAGTAAGAACAAATCATCAACAACATCAACAACAACAACAACAACAACAACAACAACATCAACAACAACAACAACGTCAAACAACGACGACAATGATAACAAAATATAAAATAATGATAATAAGAATGACGACGACGACGATGATGATAACAACTACAACAACCCACGCTCTCTCCTTCTCCCTCTCTCTCTCTCCCACTACACGCCCCCCCCCTCGCTCTCTCTCTCGCTCTCTCTCTCTCTATCTATATCTCTCTCTCTCTCGCTCTCTCTCTCTCTCTCTCGCTTTATGCACACACGCACGCCAATACGTACGCGCATACGCACATATTCACGTACACATACGTAAGCGTGCGAACTACCTAGACAATTGTAATCAGTCGTTGATATAAATTATCATTTAACTAGTTATACATTTATGTATTATACCCCATCTTGATGTATTTACTAATGTATTGTATTTGTATGTATGGGAGACACTTGTATAAGACTTATGCCTTACTGTGCTCCCGTTGAACAAAATACAATTCTGTTTGAACCAACTACAACAAAGATAACAACAACACCATACAATAATGATACCACGAAAAATGAAAATGGTGATTTTATATATATATATATACACCTGTGCAAAAGTTAAGCACCACCCTATTTTTACGCACATGCGAGGGTATATTCATGTGCTATGAAGAAAGCAATAGCATAAACATTTATGTACCCATCCATCTTAGTGCAAGAGGTAATAATGCAACTAGAGGAATGCTGATTATGATGGTGGGGAAACACTGTATGTTTTTGTTTGAACTTGAAAACGAGGCCTGAATATGGTTACGTTGACACAACTGACAACTATTGCCCTACAGTTGATACACGTGGATAGATTGTCATTAATGGTGTCTGAAAACGAAGTTTAACATCTGTGCACGAGTTTGAGACTGTCATTATTAATACCGGGTATATCCACCTTGTGCCTGGATGACGGCCTGGACACGACGTCTCATGCTGGTCACCAACCGACTGATACGCCATTGTGGTATTCGTTGCCATTCAAGATGGAGTGCGTCTGTTAATTCCTGTAGGTTCTGCACATGAGGATCCCTCCTTCTCACCATGTTTCCCAGAATGTCCCAGATATGCTCAATAGGGTTCATGTCAGGGCTCCTTGCTGGCCATGGTAGGGTTTCGATAGCATTCTGGCGGAGGTATTCATGCACAGCTCTAGCACGATGTGGTCGGGCGTTGTCATCCATGAATATAGGGTGGGATCCAGGTGCATGATTTACAAAATGAGGGACCACAACTCTATCCAGTATGGAATCTTGATATCTTTGTCCATTTAGTGTTCCAGGTACTGTCAACAGATCCAGCTTACAATCAAATGAGATGCACCCCCATATCATAACGGAACCTCCACCAAATGGAATTTCTTCCATGATGTTACGTTGGTCGTACGCCGTGCGTCTGGACCTCCATACACGAGTTCGACCATCTGTGGCATGGAGCAGGAACAGACTTTCATCGGCCCAGTGTACCCGTCTCCAGGATCTCATGTTCCAGTGTCTTCTTTCGTTGCACCACCTCAGACGCTCCTCTTTGTGGTGTGCAGTGAGGAGAGGACGTCTGACAGGTCTCCTAGCTTTCATGCCAGCAGCATACAGTCTCCTTTTGACGGTAGACATTGACACTCTATTGCGCGTTTCCCATTGCTGGCTGAGCACTCTGCTGTTGGTGAATGGAGATCTCCTAACAAGGCGTACTAGGGCTCGATCATCACGGGCAGTAGTCTTCTTCGGTCTTCCAGATCTAGGCATGTCCTTCACCTCGTTAGTTTGCCCATGTTTTGCAATCAAACGACTGATTATAGTATGGTTAATGTTCAGCAGTCTGCCAATCTCTCTGCATGACATACCAGTGGTATGCATGCCTATGATTTGCCATTTCACACGATCACTTAACCTTCGTCTTGCCATAGCGGTTCACAATCAAGAGCTAATTTTCTCTGTACAAATAAACCACGGTCATGAACACAAAATTCCTAATCTTGTCGCCTAAATCTGTATGTAATGTTCTACACCTCAAACTGGATTTTTACATAACTGAACACGTGTGCTGTTTCCCGCCACGCACGGACATCAAGCGGCGTGAAGTCATGCATGCATGTTCATTTCGTACTTGGAATTATGTCAGCTAACGCGGGGACAAAAAGTATGGCAGCCTAGTTGTACCATCATGTTTCTACGTTCTATTGTTTTTGCTGGTGCTTAACTTTTGCACAGGTGTATATATATGTGTATATATATATATATATATATATATATATATATATATATATATATAATTATGTTCACTATGATGTATACTGACTCATACTATTAATATTAACATGTATGCACTCTCTCAAAAAGGGGAAACACTGTAACCTCGCCATCGCAACATAGCGATCTGGGTCTAAATAAATACACTATAATCCAATACCTTACACCAGAACGTTGAAAGTAAAATCGTCAAAATTCTATGCATAGAAGATGCTTACAAGCGTACATTCTAGGTACGCCAGTGTGTGACTGAGTGTACATAAATGTAAAAAATATAATGTATATTTTTATATATGTTTGTATATGATCATGTGAGGGTCTCTCCAAAATCAGGCTACGGAAGATTTACCCTCCTTAAATAAAGATTATTATTATTATTATTATTATTATTATTATTATTATTATTATTATCTCGACGTTATGATATGCAATACAACATGATACATGATTTCAATCGGTATAGATTAATATAGTTATGTACCTGAATGGAGACTCATATATTCCCCATTCAATGTCACAACAATAAACAATGGACCTTTCCATTTTAGCTATGCCCCGCCTATCTCTAGCTAAGCTCCATCCACACATCGCTCGTGTTGGGATCGATCGATCTCTGAACTCCCTGACTATCCATTTCCAGAAAACTATACAGGTAAGCTATTGAATATTGTAAGACTAATTTAACTAGGCGCTGTTGCAGCCTATAGCAGCAACAGCGTCCAGCCAAATAAGTTTCATAATATTCAACAGCATGTTTATTAAATAGTAGAGACATATAATTCGTACTACGTGTCGGACTATTATGCGTTTAAGACGGGCCATATAAAATCATGTATGACCTAATGATTAAGATGTCATCCTACACGCCGCTTAGCGGATTATGACGTCATATGACGCCAGGTGAGTGATGGATACTCTGGAAAGGTGACTTATATATAATTTTACCTGTTTTGCTTTCAAGTATTTTAAATGTTGCGCGGAGCGTAATGGCCCGTTCCAATTTATCCAGCAATCATATGGCGTCATAATCAACTACACGAGGTGTAGGGTGACGTCATAAGCAATGACGTAAAAGAGTTTGTCGAGAACGCTTAATTCATTACGGACTAAGCATTGTTGTAAGAAGTGTTTGTCTCTACTAATTAATAAAGGCAGCAACAGCACCCAGTCAAATTAGTTTCAACATCTTACATGTACAGTTGTGCTAGCAATTACTAATCAGGGAGTTCAGGGCCAATCTATCGAAGCGTGGGTGGAGCTTAGCTAGAGATGGGCGGGCCATAGCTAAAGCGGGATTCATCTGTTTCGATTTAGCCTGAAAATATACGCCACAAGGATGTCATTATCACGTTATACAACAACAACGTGCATTCGCTAGCCAGAGAGTGCGTGTTCTTTGGATGAAGCTCGGTACACAACAGTCTTTGTAGATTGGCTGATTAAAACGACCCAGTTCTAAGAGCTTCTAATTATCCCTATACGGCCTTGTCGGTGGTCTCAAGGCTTGCATTGAAGTTCGGCACAGGCTACATACCTGATGTAATCCAATGAATGTACCGGACAAACTGGCAAATCATTGGATGGTCATCACGCCAGATGCAGCTTCTGACATGTGAGGGCAATAGTCTGTCAGCTTGTGTACCTTATATGCATTTTTGGGTATAGTAGCTGAAACTTTCAGGAAGTATTTTCATGATATCAAGATACATGAAACTACTTGATACCAATCTATCTATCCATAAGCCGCCATCTTGAATTTCAAAATGGCCGCCATATTCAAGTTGGTTTTCTACTTATATCGCCGGCTGTTTATTGGCATACATGATATCAACGTACATGCCATACTCTATAGCATGTGTTTGCATTAGGGATTCATGTAAAATGATAGAGAATAAGATAACAAACAACTGTGTCCCCTAGAACGGCCATATTGGATTTCAAAATGGCCGCCGATATGGAAAAAACCCTATTAATTTACTCAAAAATTATCCAACTGGTCCTTGCCTTAAAATGAGTAAGACTTTACATTAATTGGTATATGTTTAGAGAAAAAAAGAACATAGATACATATACATTGTATACACCAGTGGTGTAGCAATAGCAGGTTCAAGGAACATGGGCCCCTGACCAGCCTGCAATATTATTTTATGTAGAAGTTTTGAACCTTCTTTCTTTAATAATAATGCGACCAGAAATACCGCCTCCATCTCCTGCATTCTGATAAAACCTTTTTATCAGAATGCAGCTGTGCAGTAGATGACTTCTCAGATCATCTACTTTCCCAACTGTAATGGTGAGTAACACTCAGGACCACTCTATACAGCAATGGCGTAGACAAATGTGGCTTGTGTAGGGGCTTAAGCCCTAAAGACTTTGGCAAATATTTGTCAATTCTGCACAATCAATCAAATGAGAGTCTATATATATATATATACTTCTGAGAGCATCTACATTTAAAAGAAACTCTGGGGAGGACATCCAGAATTGGGGCCCACACACGTTCTGGCCAGGGGCCCCCAAACGGCATCGCTACGCCACTGGAATACACAGTACTCACTTGTAATATATCCAAAATAGATACCTTTTTTTTACCATTTTTACCATTTAAAAAATAATCTTTTGATCTTTTGGTTACGACGGCCGTTTGCCACCTCGTCCCAAACTGCATATGTGCTACTATTCCTTTGACCAAAACTTATGATTAAACAACAATTCAAATTCGCTTATTGTAAATATAATACACTGAAGTCCTAATTTTGATATAAGTTTGCATCATCTGGGTCAACCTAACTACTTAAGTTCTGGCAATGGTCTTCCTCTCATTCACACCGTACACACGGTACACACTAGACCTTTTAATCGACACGAACATCTACCTGAAGCTCACTTATGTGTTGAGCCTGGGTTAGTGGTACCACACATACACCTCACTAACTCAATCTCCGCTACAGGGGCTGGTGCAACCTTGGATAACAGAGGTACAAGCCTGTGCTCTTCCTTCACCCAACCATGCTGTAAGGGAGCTGGTGATAGTGGACTGACAACAAGGTCTTGTTCCCACCCTGAAGCTTGGCAGTGATATGCTCAACCCATGTTTCACGTGTCGGTGGTAGCATGTCGACACCTTTGTCCATGCCTTGTTGTTTGAATAGGTGCCATCCGAGGTGATGCGGCTCAGTAATGTAGGCATTCTTCTTACAGAATAAACTACATAAAAAGGAAATGCACCCATTTAATGTATCATTAGACGGCCGGGTGTCACAGCCGAGGCCGGATATTAAAGTTACAATCTTGGTATCTGCTTTTAGGAAGGCTTCTAAGCACGCTTTCTTAGACTGTCCTCTTATGTAGCCTGTGGTATCACAACCAGTGAGAGCATGCCATTTACAGAGAGCATTTGCTCTCTCAGGTCCAAGAACATCATGAATAGGTTGAAGTAGAACTAGTCGTCGTCGATCACCCGGGCCCATCACCAGGGCAGATTTCTTGCCAAGAAGAGCTGTACATCTCAGTGCAATAATTAAAACATCTGCATCCTGCCTGTAAATGTGAACAGTATATCCAGCTTTATTTGCTTCCACTGCATGCAAGATCATTAATGTATCGGCTTCTTGTGTACTGACACCAGGAGTGGCATTATTGGTGTAGTTGGACATCACTTATATGCGTGTGGCTGTTATCATACACATTTTAGAATGGTCTATTAATCTCTGTGCAAGATAAAGTGTCAACGAATCTTTTGTAGCTACACTTCCAAGGAATACTTTTAATTCAGGAATTTTGGCATTGTCTTCTACATTATAATCTTTTGGCTGTGCCTTTCCACCCCTGCGTCATTCACGTGTTGATTCCTTTAATGAGCCAACGACAGCGTAATTGTCAAAAATTACCCTTACAGAATTGTAATTACGTGATTTGATATCAATGAGCTCAACATAAGCTTTGCCAAGGGCTTTACCATTTTCAAATTACTTCACAGCCATGAGTTCTTGTACTACGGCCATACCGTCTACAATTAGACAGAGCTGTGCATCTGTGGAACCGTATGCACCATCTGAAATGAGATTGTCTTGGCAATCCTCCATCGGTGACACTGGAAGATTCTCTAAGACTGTTATCAACGAGCCTTTAATTAATGTTGGGTGCACAGAACCAGCTGGTCTCATTAATGTCCGATTAACAGTTGTAAATTCACAATTACCAATCACCTCTTCCATATATATTTCACGAGATGAGCGCGCTACAACAAGTAGTCGAGACATTAGACCAGACGTTGCTCGGAGGGTTAACACATCAGACTTTGCCTGTACTGTAACCTCCTTGGTTGTAGAAGTCCATGTAAACGACTTACATTTTGTCATCTTGTCCCAAAGATTTGTATTTCCACATATTCTTTCATCAACAAATTTCTGCATTGCAGATTTTCCCACGAGCTCACAGGAGAGGATGCTTTCCTCAACAGCTTTAGGAACTATCTCATTCGTGACAAGCTTAACCATTGCTGTATTGCCACTCTTGAATATTCCACAAGGTGCTAGGACATCAAATAGCTTTTTAATAGTTTGTTCTTGCCTGAGCGTTGTTGACTTATTGAGTTCATGGTGATCCATTTTACTCTGTTTCTTTAAGTCAGCCATGGCCTCTGTTTCATTGGCAATTCGTGCTAATTCTGGTGCGCACATACAACACTTCAGAAGAGTAGCAGGAGACTGAGTGATGCCACCAATAGCACCCTGACCTTTGAGATTTTTGTTTACATGTTCTTGAGCATGATCAATACCGATGCGGGTGAATGGTATCTGGTTGGAAGTGTTCACAGTGAATTCATGTGCCATAAGGTCCTGCCAGATTTCTGGATCTGTAGTTTGAAGCCGACACATTCGTGCAATATATTCTGGAATATTCTGTGCATAATCATGCCTCCCATAAGCAAAGAAATACACACATAGTTTTTCAAGTGACGATAGGTGAACGAACTAGTCACCTAGCCGGATAGCACGCTGGAATTGCAGTAAGGTCAAGACCTGTTTCATGTACATTCGTGCCCATTTGAAAATGGGCTCTGTGTTGTGCTCATCATCAAAGTGGGCAAGCTGTTTCGCTATATTAAGTGGCTCAAGAGTGATTAATAATCCCTTTTAATCTGTTCCCTACATTAATAAAATCATGACTGGCCCATTCAGATCTTTTATTGACATTCGCTAAAAATGTATCATATGATTCTACATCTCGGGGGTGGGTGGGGGGTCAATCTCTCTGTCTTATTATATTATTGGCATTTAATACATAAACTGTAATCAGTTGGTTTATTTTTTTGCCGGCAATTCTAATTCACTCTCCATCGTTGACTACATGTGTTACCAAATGGCAAAGATATGCAGCTTGTCTGTTTGTTAGCAGACGACAGCGCTTTTTATAAATAAAATTTGAGGATAAGCGCAAGATCGTCTTTTCAATGTACTTTGATCCAGATATTCTAAAATCATCCCGGGCCATGTATTATTATAAAAATATGTTTTTAACCTTTTAAACAAGAAAGTTTGGAATATAACACTCATTTACGATTTAATAATTATTATGATCAATATTTTGAGGTTAATTTGACTAGGTTATGTTGCTGTCCGTGGCAGCAACATGTTCCAGTTAAATTAATTATGAAATATTCAATAACATATCCTTTATAGTAGCCTTGAAATTAAGATGCTTGGTATTCAGGGTTCAAAGGGTTAAACATATTACTATGATATTGCCTAGCAACCATCATACATGATCTGACATGCATTAAAACATATACCTAGACACTAAAATCAAGACACTAGGCGATTAATGAGTCAAAATGTTGAAAAACTGTTTTTCAGATAGCGGCCATTTTGAAATCCAATATGGCCACCATAACGACAAATGAAAATGGGGTATCAAGTGATATTGGATTCCCAGATGATTGAAGAATATTTCCTGAAAGTTACATGCATTAAAACATATACCTAGACACTAAAATCAAGACACTAGTCGATTAATGAGTCAAAATGCTGAAAAACTGTTTTTCAGATAGCGGCCATTTTGAAATCCAATATGGCCACCATAACGACAAATGAAAATTTGGTATCACGTGATTTTGGATTTCCAGATGATTGAAGAATATTCCCTAAAAGTTACAGCTACTATACCCGAAAATGCATATAAGTCTCAAATTTCCTACTCAAGGCGACAGACTACAAGTTGTGAGCGCGCAGATCCCTTCCACTCTCAGAATATGCGTCCTTGCTTGTATCGTGCGTGGGAGGCATGCATATCAGATAAAAAGCCATATATGTCTATACTTTCTTTTCAGTAGCTGCTCTTAAGAGCATGCTCTTTTTTTGTATCTCCATGCGTCTAGTGAGCAGCGTCTTAGCCTCTGTCCAGAATGCCTTGTAATTAATTTTATCTTTCATCGTGTTTCTATTGTCACGCACTTAAATTCCTCCTTTCAAGTGCGACGTTTTTCTAATAATCGCCCTCCTTGGACTTATGGAGATGTATTGTGAATTGTATCTACATTCGCCATGTGATGTTATTCTTCTGAATGACTTACACCGACCGCGCTCTCTCTCTAACATGTGTGGGCTGTGTCACTGTTGGAGAGTGTGGGTGTGCTTCAGTCACGTTTACTCATTTCTCGCACGTACACAGATGAAGGGCCCGCATTGTATATCATTAACAATATTTGAGGAGCATACACATCTGAAGGAAATCCACAAGAAATGGCGTATGCAAATCCTCGCGCCCGAAAAGTGTACAAAGGGTAAATGTGTGGTGCATATAGGTGTGTTTAGAAATCGGGTTAGGACAAGGCGAGTTCTGCACCATATTGCAGTAACAGAGGTAGATCTAATAAAAGATTCCCTTAACCCAGCACCCAGCGCAACACACACGCACGCACATTTCTTATAGAGTGTGGGGGTGATGGCAGAATCTAAATTATTTCACAGGTTTCGATGGGCAAAACCTCATGGCATGATTGCCATCAATGGGCCTTTCCACGTTTAGCTATTCCCCGCCCATCCCTACCTATGCTCCACCCACACACCGTGATTGATGGGATCGGGCGATCTCCGGATACCCTGACTATCAATTTCCAGAAAACTATACATGTAAGACATTGAATATTTTGGAAATAATACGACTGCTATAGCAGTAACAGCAGAAACAGTGCCCAGTCAATTTAGTTCCAAAATATTCAATAGCTTACATATATAGTTTTTTGGAAATTGATAGTCAGGGAGTTCAGAAATCGATCGCTCCCAACACGGGCGTGGTATGGGTGGAGCTTATATTGATAGGTAGCATGAAATTGAGATTCTCGGAATTCAGGATTCAAAGTAGGGCCTATGTAACCCTATCCCAACACGCTCAAAGCATGGGTGAAACGGAGCTAGAGATGGGTGGGTCATTGAGAGTGGGCGGGCATCGCTGGTAGCGGATTCATCCATTGCGTACCTAAGATAAGATCCGCGCACATTTCACGTGTGTTGGAATCGAATTAAAACTTTAAAATTGGTCCCATTTGAATCAATGGACATTGAAAATGCTCGATTATTCGAGTAAATGGTTTTGTGATCGTCCACGATCGTTATGTGCTTTAATACTCGCGATTACTCATTGTCAGATGAATGTGACTGCGATCTGTTGCTGCGTATAGTTTCAAACATGGAGCAGAATGAGTATCACATTGTTAACCCTATCATGCCGAATCCGGCCCAAGCCGGCCCGTGTAGTGGTCTTGAGGAGTGTACATTTGCAGGCCAAGAGAAGACCATTTTTGAAACTGTACCACAGCAATGATTGGCTCGGTAACCCAACCAGTCTTTCCAGTGATAACATTTCAAAAATACTCTTCTCTTGGCCTGCAAATGGTCATTCCATAATGATATCTTTTAATTTGTTTGACAAAATTTGATCAGTAAGTGGTTACCCCATCAAAGACCCTCAACTCGTGCAAGTTCGTGACTAAGCATCCGATGCTCATTGTGTAGCTATGCCGTGATTGTGCCAGCTACTATGTGTCGAA
>CM067359.1:174984368-175040127 GCA_034401795.1 Chaetoderma sp. LZ-2023a
AGTATATGATCTATGGTGAATTTGCCGAATACCCACTTGAAATCACTATAAAATAAGGAACAATTGCCTATTGGAAGAAATTATTAAACAGCAAAGATACAACACTCTCCTATCTGCTCTATACGTATACGTATAATGACTTTAAGAATAATAATGTATAATATAAATGGATTAATGTAGTCAAGGGGATACTTAATAATGTGGGATTGGAGTACCAATGGGAAGAGCAAAACATTACACATAGCACGACAAAACATATAAAACAGATTCGTATCGGCCAGTATGTCCAATCTTGGCATGGTCAGATTAATGCTTCTGTATAACAACATTCAAAATTGAACTCTACTTGTGTAAACTAAATTATATGAATAGCATAACCCTAAAAAGATTCCACACAGCTAACCACAAATTGCCTATAGAGGCCGGCGGATGGGAAGGGTTAACTAAGGAGCATAGACTGTGTAACCTCTGTAACCAACATGATAAAGGTGATGGGTACCATTACCTATTCCCTTGTGACTACTTCCGAAATGACAGAACTGTATTGCTCCCGAAATACTACCGGATCAAACCTAACTACTATAAGTTCGGCTGTCTTTTGTCAAGTAACAAACCGTCAATGCTAAGCAAATTATGTACATTTATACGAAAAATAGTAGGGCATTTTAGTTAAATACAATATGCAGTAACTACTACTACTACTACTACTACTACTACTACTACTACTACTACTACTACTACTACTACTACTACTACTACTAGTACTACTACTACTACTACTACTACTACGACTACGACTACTACTACTACATTTTATTTATTTTTTTGAGAATCCGGCGCCGACGGAGTCGGACAAACTTCACGGAGGAACTCCTTTAAAAAGGCTTGCAACCCCCCCCCCCCCCCCCCCAGAAAAAAGCCACTGGTGAACTAGTAAGCCTGATTAATATTACAGCAAAAATAAAAAATAAATAACATATCTAACTAACGAACATTAATACAATCTATAAATATATACCGCTTAATCGGTATAGATACAAAACAATAATCTGATAAAGATCTGATAGCAAAACAAAACATATGCTGTTTTTCAAAGATCAGTGGGCGTAGTAGCATTTGGGTAATATAACACATATAGTCGGTAGGAAAATTATAGAAACATAGATGGCGCTCTTGGGTAAATTTTACTTTATTGTAAGGTTTTGTAAATTACCCGGGAACAAATAACCCTATAAAACCCTGTGCAAGTTTCTAAAAATACCTGGGACTATTTTATAATTCAATGGCAACTTACTTTACCGATTGCTTATTAAATTGCCCCAGTCTGTTTATGTGATAACATGAAGTATTACACATAACAATATCAAAATGCAGACTAAAATGAATTACATGACACAGATTAATTAAATGGCACAGACAGATAAAACAGCTGTAGTAATTGAATGAGTTACACTAGTGCAGGCTCATTTATTTTTACAGTTCCCAATTTTATTGAAACTATGTTTGTTTTGCACCATATGCCCTTGAATACGTTTTCTTTACAGTGCTGTTTTAATCCAAAATATCCGCAAGGAATATGATTCAGCAGCAATGAACGAAATATTGCCTGTATTGCTCTATTGCGAGTGTCCATAGAAGGATTTTTGTCTGCGCACACCAATGTTTCCAAAAGGCCCAAACACCTATGGTTAGCATTGTTATTAAAATAGTCTCATCAGACTTTGCGATATTTACACCGCTCGATCCAAATTCTCTAAATAAGACTACATGTGTTTCTAGAACAATGGGCTTAGCTCCAAATTGTGCCAAGATTTGGCTGGTATACTCCCAAAATGTTTACGATATTGGACAAAGGTAACGCCTATCAGAAGTGGTTGTATTGCACTTGGATGCCAAGTGACCCACCCATAGCCGTCGATGTAGTAATCGCCACAATAAATTACGAGCCAGTATTGGTATGGATGGAAAATGTAAGATTTTCCATACATTTTTACAACTGGATGGTTTATAGCTTGAGGCAGACCATCTCTTAATTGCTATGGGAGGTGTTACTTGTTTTCGCCACATAACGTGGTACCATTCCTTGGATCTCATTCCGTATTTTAACATCTCATCATCAAGAACTAGTGCAGGTTGTGGCGTCAAACTATTATGATTTACGTTTGGCAGACGAAACCAGTCAACTGGTACAGCATGTTTTATTTTATTTAGTAACCGCTGGACATCTATATGCCCCTTATGTGTTTTTCTATCTAGTTCTTGAATTGAAATCCATCTATGTATTTGAGGGTGTATCATATCAGACAAACGTTGAATGCCATTGTTTTGCAAAGGGCGGTAGATAAAGTACTCCATTGATATAACATACATTACTATTGCCCCGCAATTGTTGTTCTATTACTTGCTTCCAGCACGTAGGTGGAGGTATGAATCTACCAAATTTTTCTAACTCCTTAACTTGATCTTTAAACACACCCGGTATCATTTGCCTATTCGGGGGTGGCTTCTTTGAGGTAAAAACACACTCCGCTAGAAATGGTTCAACAATTCTCTCTACGAGAGCTCGTGAAACACATGCCCACGTCGCATCTGATGTAATAAGATCATTCACAAATTTTAGCCTTAAAGAAACACATTTCACTTTAATATCAATTAACTCAAGTCCTCATTCTAACTTAGCAGTATTGAGACCACGATGGGAAATTAAATGACTCTTTGCTTCCCATATGAATGACAATATCAACCCGTTACCTTCCTTTTCTACATGTTTTGGTATGTGTATAACAGATGCTGTATACCATAGCCCAGGTAATATCAATTTCTTGACAACAAACACTCTACCAAAAATTGAAAGACGACCACGCTTCCAATTTGCTAATATTCTCTTAAGCTTAGATACTCGTTCATCCCAATTGTGTATTGCATTCGGTTTCCTGATAAAATAGATGCCCAAAATCTTAATTGTATCATTAGACCAATTGACTTCAATTGGCTGGTCATTCCGCTCTTTCCATGGCCCCAAAAATAATCCTTTGGATTTTCCTTTATTGGTTTTCAAACCAGCCGCATTTTGGAACTTTTCTATACTTGGTTTAAAATTGTAAAATCATTGCTTGAACTAGCAAACACAGTTTTATCATCAGAATATTGTGACAGCTTAAGTGGCCTTTCTATGCCACGAATACATATGCCTTGAAAGTTAGTATGTTGCCCCCATGCTATGCCAAGGGATTCCATCACAATAACAAATAGTAATGGCGATAGGGAACACCCCTGTCTAACACCACGTTCTAAGACACTCTCTGGATAAGTGTGTGTTCATTAAATAGCTACTCTTGATATGCGTATATAAAATCTTAACACATTTAATACAGTGTGTTCCTAACCCAAACGATTGCAAAGAATTAAAAAGAAAATCACTTTCCACACGGTCAACTGCCTTTTCATTGTCCAATGCAATCACAGCTGAAGGGATGCTATCCTTCTCAACCAATTGTATACGGTCTCGTATTAACATGGTATTGGTTAAATGTGTCCTCCTAGGTACATCACATGTCTGCACTGTTCCAATAGTGTCTCCTAAAACGCTACCAATTTTCGATGTTAGTGCTCTGGATATTATTTTGTAGTCTACACATAGTAGAGACATTGGTCTGCAATTCTCAATTAGGCGTCTGTCATCTCGTTTATATATTAGCTTTACGTATGCCCTAGTATTAGTTGATGGTAAATGGACTTTCTCAAAAATTGTAGTGGCTAACTCTTCCATTATTGGACCTAGAAGGTGTCAAAAGGTTTGGTAAAATTCAACTGAAAGGCCATCACACCCAGCTGATTTGTCTAGGTTCATACCTTTAAGGAATTTAGATAAATCTTCTAGTGGTAAGGGTTGATCACAGAATTCACTGCCTGTGTCTGACATTTCTTTTGTCTCTCTTAACTAGTAAATCCAATTTTGCATATTCATCTATTCCCTCTGACTTGTACAATGACTCATGGTAATTGCATGCAATCGTACTCATTTCATTGTTGGTAAAGATGGTTGTACCATCAGGCATGTATAATGAGCACATCGCCGTATCTTCTAATGTGCAAACATATCGGGTTGGCTTTTCCCCTTCTGCATGCATCTGGGCTCTTGATCTAATGTTTGCACCCTCAAACTCATACTGTTCTATATCTCTTATTTTACGTTTAATTTTAACCAGTAATTCATAATAATTATCTTCACCATTATTTACTTTAGAATTAATTTTCATCAGTGATCGATGACGTGTTTTCTTGCGTTTGCGCATTTCCCGTTCTTTTCTAATAGCATTCTATCAGGAGACATACTTTAAATCCAGTTGTACATCCTCCCACCATTGCAATGTGTTCTTATATGATGCGTTCCTATTAATCCAATGCTGCCACCAACTCTCTATATTATTCTTATACAATTATTCTCCCAACAGTTTTGTGTTTAATTTCCAAAACCCAACCCTTTTGTTACCCATTCAGCATTGACAAAGGTTACACAAACCATCTTGTGATCTGAGAATGCGACTGGCCTAAAATTTACATCTCTCCAGTACCCTGCCAACAACTTATTCACATAAATTCTGTCGATCCTAGAACCAACTTTACCATCTGCCGAAAAACTTGCAAGATCTTTACCGCGAGGTTTTGCTATTCTGTAGGTGTCAACTAAATGTTCATTATCACATATTTGTTTTAAGAGTATATGTGATGTATCAGTATAAGTTGAAGTAGCATTCCTGTCATTTTCTTTATCTACGGCACAATTAAAGTCACCACCAATTACTAAGTTCTCAGTGATGTTATCTAGTGCTGGTGTAGACATCTCATTAAAAAGAATGGCGACGTAGTTGATGAGATGCAGGTGCATATATACACAGCAACGTGAAACGTGTTTGTTGTATATCTATTGTGACTCTCACCCAGCGATTATTTGCATTTGATACTGAAGAGAGTATATTTACATAGGCTGAACAACGAGTGAGTATAAGAATTGCTACGCCAGCACTATTATCTTGAGATAACGAGTATACTATTCTGGATCCAGAAATCTTTCTAAATTATCGTATAATTCTGACTTCTGAATCTTTGTTTCCTGTATCGACGCAATGTCAATCTGCTCATTTTTAAAAGCCTCTAGTAGGTGACGCTGCTTTAAGTCACTATTTAAGCCTCTACAATTGCGTGTACAAATTAGCATACAAAGTAATAAAATGATGTGTACAACCGCCATTATTAAGCTAACTAGATTTTGGGTTTTTTCGACCCTCTCTTAGAAAGTTTACCTATTTTACTCTCAAACGCTGTACTACTTACTTCAACTTTTTCCAATGCTTATATTTTAATATATCTCAATCATGACGCAGATGCCTATATTTAACCCCTTATGCCATCACATATGGAACTAGCACCGCTCCTACCTCTGACCTGTACATGACCATTTCATCGGGTGATTTAGAACTCTGTGTTTGAATGAATATATCGGAATCAGCCACTGACATAGTATCGCCTTCTATATCACGTTCCTCTATTTGTGATTCAGAACTGTCACCATCTTTATGTCGCTTTGTTCCACCCAATCGATCCGAGACACCAATTACGTTCTCCATATTATTTAAAACGTCTAGATTGAGTGTCCTCAGCGGAAAATCAGAGTTAATTTCAGTATCTTGCGACCTGAATTTTACTTGTCCTAAATTAAAATTTTCTTCCAGAGGTTATTGATCATCATTTTCAACTTGTGTGAAACCGCTCTGACATCAGGCTTGGATTGACTTGTTACTGGAGTAAGACTTAGCCCTCATCTAGAACCTCTCTTTCATTGCCTGCAACTACAGTGATTCTTAGTTTGTTCACCATGCTTCTCATTAACATGGACCTCGGCTACAATCTCAGCAACTACCGGTTCTATGATATTTTCTTTAGACACAACTTGCTCAGCACTTTTATCAGCACCCTTTTTGATAGATTTGTTCTGCGGGCATCGTCACTTTAAAATGATCAGATGACCCACAAACCAGACATTTGTTTTTGTTAGGGCAGTCTGTTGCAAGATGTGATGTGCTTAAGCAGATTCTACATTCTTTGATTTGCCCCCTCCCTCCTACCATAATGGCAAGATAACTCGACCATCTAATGTGACCTTGCTTGGGAGGCGTTGTTCTACCTTTTCGAACCAAATTCTTCTGATTTTCTAAGGTTCGATCAAATTGATAGTGTTCGTGTTCTACTGTTTCTACTTTGCCATTCTTGATCAATTCATTGATAACCCGTTCATCTGGGATCTCTAACGGAACATTCATCTTAACTAATAGAAGATCAGATTATATTTCCTCCACATTACACACCTCGTCTCCACGACAAGGACCTCGTCGAGCAACTTTTCATTCACACTTTCATTAACCACAGTGACAGTCCATACATATTTTGTAACGTTAATGAGATCTTGAAGGACTTGTGGGCCTGCCCCAACTACGTCCTTCAATCCATAATCCACCACAATTGCCGAAACACCCCAAGCCTTTGTCGTGGTTGTAAGACTCAGGGTACGCTTATAGGAGGTCGGCATAGTGTTTTTTAAAAAAAAGAGGAAACCATACTACACCAATATATAATGAGGAATAATACAAAGATATAATACCAAGACGTCGTGGAAAGAGCTAAACATTAAATAAATAGTGTCCCCCTTTTGAAACCCTGCCGTATACCAACACACATACGAATAGAGAGTACTGTCGCATACTTGTTAGTTTGAACCATTTATTAAGTGGTTCACTAGCACCTAACCAATTAAAGTATTCTAACAAATATATGAATAGATAGTACAGTCATATATGTGTTAGTCCGTTCGAGTTGCCCGGGGACAGCCAACTGACCATAAAAATGTATATAATCAAAGAACTAGGCTTGCACGTACCAAATGACAAAGGAATTACATCTACTCAAGCAAGCGATCTTGCCAAATATAATGCGCTAGCCAACGAACTATAGAAATATCATACTGGCGCGGGGAGAAATGTTTTGTATTGACCACAGTTAGCTATTAAATGGCGGAAACCGCCAGCTAAGAGGAGTGCTTTTATAAAATGGTAACACAAAATCCGCAAGAATTTACAAATTAAACATAAAGTTTGAAAGGAAATACTAATACGAAATATAATTATGAAAACACTTTATCTACAAAATCGCGCTAGAAACTATCAAATGCGGGCAGCAATTGCAGAGCTAAATAAACGCGTGCGTTTACTACTACTACTACTACTACTACTACTACTACTACTACTACTACTACTACTACTACTACTACTACTACTACTACTACTACTACTACTACTACTACTACTACTACTACTACTACTACTACTACTACTACTACTACTACTACTACTACTACTACTACTACTACTACTACTACTACTACTACTACTACTACTACTACTACTACTACCCTACTACTACTACTACTACTACTACTACTACTACTACTACTACTACTACTACTACTTACCACTGTTGCTGCTGCTGCCACAATAAGAATGATAAGAATATTGAAAGCTGTCCTAATGTTGTACACTAACGTCCAAAATATGTTGAAACAACTACATATTAATAATAGAAATATATTGATTTAGTGAAATAACAACCTATGTGCGCCATTAGTTTAAATGCTAACTCAGACTGTAACTGTCGTTAATATCTATAAAGATGATGATATATGATAATATTAATAGTTTTAATACTGAGAAAAATGTGTGGCTGCCTAGTGAGTCCTACTCAATGCAACTGTATGTAAATGTTACCCACATGTCTTATTGTGACCTGGGAGTAATAAAACATACTTGAAACTTGAAACTTGACTGGGAGCTGTTGTTAGGCAGCAACAGTAGGCCTCCTCCACCACCTCACCACCCCACTACCATCACCCACTCCCCAACCCACCCACACACACCCCACCACCACCCTACCCTATGCAACTCCACCTCCACCCCGGAACAGTGCTAGACATGTTCAGGGCATAGCTAGAAATAAATGGGGCATAGCTGGACGTGTGTCAGGCATAGCTAGAAATTCGCGGTGTATAGCTAGAAATATACAGGGCTTCGCTGGAAATGTGTGGGGCATAGCTAGAATTAACTGGGCCATAGCTGCAAATGTACGGAGCACAGCTAGAAATACATGGGGGCATAGCTAGAAATGTGTGGGGCATAGCTAGAACTAAATGGGGGCAGCACTGGAAATGTTCGGGGCATAGCTAGAAATGGGTCTCTATTCGATTTCTCCTATTAAGCTCAGAGACACTAGTTAATTGGATAGCACCTACACCACATCAATTTGAAATGCATGCCATTCTATATCTATACACTGACCTCAACCCAACCCAATTAACGATATATCGTGATATTGCAATATTTTAATGGTTTATCGATATCGTCATGGTTTAACCAATGTCGCCCAACACTAACCTGCGGTTTATCTTTAACGATATTAAAATATTAGGCCGACTAGCCTATGTTGAGCGTATTGGTGGTCACTTATCGATGAAGGAATCCAGTTCATCGAGTAATCACACGACGTGAATATCAACTGCGCGATATGCAGGCTGACGTCATAATCTATTACGTCATGAATGACACGATTTAGACCGTTATATACACTTAATAGTCCGGCAAGTTGTACGTACTATTTAATACACATTATATTGCATATTTTGAAACTAATTTGACTCGGCGTAGCACCCAGTCAAATTAGTTTCAAAATATTCAATAGCTTATCTGCATAGTTGTCTGGCAATTGAAATTCAGAAAGTGCAGGGATCAATTAATTCCAACACGGACAAAGCATTGGTGGAATTTAGCAAGTAATGGGCGTGGCACAGCTAAAACTGGATTCCATCGTTAGCCTTCAGCACATAGTTCTGTGATTGGGAACTGGAAATATATCTATAGTAGTCATTATATATGTTTTAGACGGCTAGTAGGCTAATATTATATTTCGCAAAATAAAAATGATTTCCACAAAACGATATGGCTATACGCGATATTCTGTTTTACTAATTTCAGAAGGTGTGTGACGCGTCTACAGTCTACATCGCGGATTGATATTAACGAATTCCTGGAGTGGTGGTGGGTGGGAGGCGGTGGTATATACAAGTCAATTAATGCCCATACATCAGCCACACGGACTAAATTAACTAGCCTAGCTAAATGGGCTGTCGTCATCTTATACGTGTACTCACCGCCAACCCCACCCCACCCAACCACACCTCGTGAATCGTGTTACAATAGTTGCGTACATAATAGGGCATATGCTGCGTGATACCACATGTCTGGAGCACGAAAATATCCAGCTCTATGTGTGATACGAATAACCATGTCCCTGCGATGACGATAGCGTCTAACGCGGAGTTATTATCAAAGCCTAACAATGAACTAACAAGTGCAAATATGTGATGGCGCTGCTTTAAATATTTCGGTTACTTCTTTCAGTCATTTCATTCAAATTCCTTGAACGCTTTTATGTTCTTACAAACCTAGTGAATCACGTCTGATGTATTGAGTCGGCGAGGATCGAAGATCAATTCTTGTTTAGCTTCGACGAAACGTGACAAATAACAAATGTTACGGTCAATCCCTTCGCGAACAATGGCTGTATTTGACTGGGATTTTTCCGTAGCTTAAATTTACTCGCGAAGTTGCCAAAGTATGCTCTACGCGAACGTACCAGTCAAACAAAACAAATCTGGCAGTATAGAAGGTGTCGAAACAAACTAAATTGCCTACATTTTACTATCTTGCAAATAAAATCCAGCTTTCAGCGCAATAGTTAGATTTAGTGAATGCCGAATAATAGTAGAAGTCCCGCATTTTCAAATTGTGCATCACTTGACACACTTCGCGAAACATGGCTTGTTTCGTGCTCTATTTTTGCGAGAAATGTCAGTCGAATACAAATCATACTATATGGAGCCTATTTACTCTAACTTTACATCGCTAATTTATACATATGTCATATTGGCGTATACAACACCCCCACCCCCACACACACACCCAGTACCACCACCACCACCACCACCACCACCACCACCACCACCACCACCACCAACACCAACACCACCACCACCACCAACACCACCATCACCACCACCACATTTCTTTGCGCCGTGTATGGGATGGGATGGACATATATGATATCCACAAACTAACCTAACACCGATTGTTGAGTACGTTAAGCATAATTGGATTGGCAGTAGGCAGCAATGTCTTCCAATCTAATTATTTTCAGAGTATGCAACTGAACATTTCTTACATTCAATATGATACTAACTAACATAGCTATGTGTATTTTTTCATGAGATATATTAAGTTCCGAGTTCCGCGTTCCGAGCTGTACTGCATTAGGATTACATTGTTTGTTATTGGGTAAATTTGCTATGACAGCGATCGGAGCGCATACCCCGAGCAGCTGGTCTTAGGGCAATACATCTATATGAACCCGGATACATACGCGAGCTGTATACCAGCTCTGATCATCGGATCTGTCCACCATTTATTGTCGATACTCGAGTTTCGCAGGCACGGCGCTGGTGTGATCAGCACAGGAAACCCAATCTCTCAGCACTCCAGTCCTGGTTCAAGGTGCTGGGAATATGGGGCGTTAGGTTGCCCAAAATGCTGTTGATATTTGAATTCAGCAGATATGTTACGCGCATGCATCGGTTTAAAATGGAAATTGATAATTTACTTTTAATTTAGATGGTATAATTGGTCAAAGCTAAGATAGATAGATAGAGAGAGAGAGAGAGAGAGAGAGAGAGAGAGAGAGAGAGAGAGAGAGAACGAGCGAGAGAGAGAGAGAGAGATAGAGAGAGAGAGAGAGAGAGAGAGAGAGAGAGAGAGATAGAGAGAGAGAGAGAGAGAGAGAGAGAGAGGGAGAGAGAGAGAGAGCGAGCGAGCGAGCGAGCGAGTGAGAGAGAGAAAGAGAGAGAGAGAGAGAGAGAGAGAGAAAGAGAGAGAGAGAGAGAGATAGAGAGAGAGAGAGAGAGAGAGTATGTGATATGTATAATAGCGTACGTGTGGAATTGGTTTGAAACTGCAGCCTTCTTTCAGAAATAGATGTCTTCTACTTAGTTAGACGCATGTGACTGCATCATAGTTAATCATATACTTGGTTCATCAATCAACGCATCACAGACTCTACACAGCATAGTGGCCCCGTAAAGGAGCAACGGCACAGTTGTCATACAGTGCCAACAGAAGTTCCGTCATGAAAGACCAGGAGAAGTCCTGTACTAGAGACCCAGTAGAAGTTCTGCCACACACACCCAGTAGAAGTCCTGTCTCAAAGATCCAGTTGAAATCATGTGGCAAAGTCCCAGTAGAAGTCCTGTCACTAAGAATCAGTAGAAGTCCTATCATAATGACCCGGTATAAATCCTGTCATAATGACCCAGTAGAAGTCCTGTCACAAAGACCCCGTAGAAGACATGTCATGGAGATCCAATAGAAGTCCTGTCATAATGGCCCAGTAGAGGTCCTGGCATATAGACTCAGTAGAAGTCCTCTCTCAAAGACCCAGTAGAAATCATGTGCCAAAGACCCAGTAGAATCCCTGTTACTAAGAATCAGTAGCAGTCCTGTGATAATGACCCAGTAGAAGTCCTGTTATAATGACCAAGTAGAAGTCCTGTCACAAAGACCCCGTAGAGGACCTGTCATAGAGACTCAGTAGAAGTCCTGTCATATAGACTCAGTAGAAGTCGTCACATAAGACTGAGTTGAAGTCCTGTGATAGACCCTCAGTAGAAGTCCTGTCATAGGGACTCAGTAGACGTCCTGTCATAGAGACTCAGTAGAAGTCCTGTCATAGAGACTCAGTCGAAGTCCTGTCATAGAGACTGAAATCCTGTCATAGAGACCCAGTAGAAATCCTGCCATATAGACCCAGTAGAAGTCCTGCCATAGAGACTCAGTACAAGTCCTGTGATAGAAACCCCGTAGATATCCTGCCATAGAGACCTAGTAGAAGTCCTGTGATAGAGACTCAGTAAAAGTCCTGGCATAGAGACTCAGCAGAAGTGACGTCATAGAGACTCAGTATAAATCCGGTGATGGAGACCTAGTAGAAGTCCTGCCATTAAGACTCAGTAGAAGTCCTGTCATAGCGACCCAGTAGAAGTCCTGTGATAGAGAACCCGTGGAAGTCCTGTCATAGGGACTCAGTGGAATTCCTGTGATAGAGACCCCGCAAAAGTCCTGTCATAGAGACATAGTAGAAGTCCTGTCATAGAGACTCACTAGAAGTCCTGTCATAGAGACGCAATAGAGGTTCTGGCATAGAGGCTCAGTAGAAGTTCTGTCATAGAGACTCAGTAGATGTCCTGTCGTAGAGACGCAGTAGAAGTCCTGCCATAGAGACGCAGTAGAAGTCATGTGTGAGAGACCCCGTAGAAGTCCTGTCATAGAGACCCAGTAGAATCATGTGATAGAGACCCCGCAAAAGTCCTGTCATAGAGACATAGTAGAGGTCCTGCAACAGAGACTCACTAGAAGTCCTGTCATAGAGACTGAAATCCTGTCATAGAGACCCAGTAGAAATCCTGCCATATAGACCCAGTAGAAGTCCTGCCATAGAGACTCAGTACAAGTCCTGTGATAGAGACCCCGTAGAGGTCCTGACACAGAGACCTAGTAGAAGTCCTGTGATAGACACTCAGTAAAAGTCCTGTCATAGAGACTCAGCAGAAGTGACGTCATAGAGACTCAGTAGAAATCCTGTGATAGAGACCTAGTAGAAGTCCTGCCATAAAGACTCAGTAGAAGTCATGTCATAGCGACCCAGTAGAAGTCCTGTGATAGAGAACCCGTGGAAGTCCTGTCATAGGGACTCAGTGGAATTCCTGTGATAGAGACCCCGCAAAAGTCATGTCATAGAGACATAGTAGAAGTCCTGTCATAGAGACTCACTAGAAGTCCTGTCATAGAGACTCAATAGAAGTTCTGGCATAGAGGCTCAGTAGAAGTTCTGTCATAGAGACTCAGTAGAAGTCCTGTCATAAAGACGCAGTAGAAGTCCTGCCATAGAGACGCAGTAGAAGTCATGTGTGAGAGACCCCGTAGAAGTCCTGTCATAGAGACCCAGTAGAATCCTGTGATAGAGACCCCGCAAAAGTCCTGTCATAGAGACATAGTAGAAGTCCTGCAACAGAGACTCACTAGAAGTCCTGTCATAGAGAATCAATAGAAGTCCTGGCGTAGAGGCTCAGTAGAAGTCCTGGCATAGAGACTCAGTAGAAGTCCTGTCATAGAGACGCAGTAGAAGTCCTGCTATAGAGACTCAGTAGAAGTACAGGGTGAGAGACCCCGTAGAACTCCTGTCATAGAGACCCAGTGGAATCCTGTGATAGAGACCCCGTAAAAGTCCTGTAATAGAGACATGGTAGAAGTCCTGTCATAGAGAATCAATAGAAGTCCCGGCGCAGAGGCTCAGTAGATGTCCTGTCATAGAGACGCAGTAGAAGTCCTGTCATAGAGATCCAGTAGAAATCCTGCCATATAGAGCCAGTAGAAGTCCTGTCATATAGACTCGGTAGAAGTCCTGCCATAGAGACTCAGTGGATGTCCTGTCATAGAGACTCACTAGACGTCATGTCAACTCAATATAAGTTCTGGCATAGAGGCTCAGTAGAAGTTCTGTCATAGAGACTTAGTAGAAGTCCTGTCATAAAGACGCAGTAGAAGTCCTGCCATAGAGACTCCGTAGAAGTCCTGTCATAGAGACCCAGTAGAAATCATATCATATACAACCAGTATAAGTCCTGTCATAGGGACGCAGTAGAAGTCCTGCTATGGAGACTCAGTAGAAGTCCTGTGATAGAGACCCCGTAGAAGTCCTGTCATAGAGACCCAGTAGAATTCTGTGATAGAGACCCCGCAACAGTCCTGTCAAAGAGACCCTGTAGAAATCCAGTCATATACAACCAGTATAAGTCCTGTCATAGGGACGCACTAGAAGTCCTGTCATAGAGACCCAGTAGAATCCTGTGATAGAGACCCCACAACAGTCCTGTCATAGAGACATAGTAGAAGTCCTGTCATAGAGAATCACTAGAAGTCCTGTCATAGAGACTCAGTAGAAGTCCTGCCATAGAGACTCAGTAGATGGCATGTGATAGAGACCCCGTAGAAGTCCTGTACTAGAGACCCAGAAGAAGGCCTGTCATAGAGACTCAGTGGAAGTCCTGTCATAGAGACTCAGTAGAAGTGCCGTCATAGAGACTCAGTAGAGGTCATGTCATAGAGACTCAGTAAAAGTCCTGGCATAGAGACTCAGTAGAAGTCCTGTCATAGAGACCTAGTAGAAGTCCTGTCATAGAAACTCAGTAGAAGTCCTGTCATAGAGACTCAGTAGAAGTCCTGTCATAGGGACTGCGTAGAAGTCCTGTCACAGAGACCCATTAGAAGTCCTGTGATAGAGACCCAGTAGAAGACCTGCGATAGAAAGCCAGTAGAAGTCCTGTCATGAAGGATCATCAGGACTGATCAGCGAAATCATAGCTAGCTGGATAATGCATATCATTTGCGGCATTTCAGAATGATTGGTAGGTGATCATATCCGGAAGTGACACCACGAGCACCAAATACAATGTATGTACAGTGACTTTATTAACTCTTTAACAGACCGCCTGCTGACTTTTTGTAGACGAAATAGTTCAGGGCTTATATCTCTGGACTTGCTAGATATTGTGAAAACAATTTGACTGAATGGTATTGGTGGCTAGGTCACCAACAACTTTCAGTCAAATTGTTTTCAAAATATTCAGCAAGTCAGGCGTGTTTGCTCATTGACATTATTCTCTGGCGGCTCGCAGCATCGGGACAGCTAAATTGGAAATGCGACTGTGAAAGCTCCTCTACAATGTAGTTCATATTTTGTTGAATATTTTGAAACTAATTTCACTGTGAGCTGTAATAGTTGCTGTTATATATCGACTTTGGCAGCACCATGTTTCAAAATATTCAACAGCGTGCCTCTATAGTTACCTTGAAATCAGTATTCTCAGAATTCAGTGTTCAAAGAGTTAAGCATAAAATCTGATCAGGCATAGTACGCGGTATTACGCATGATAGGCGCGCGCTAATTATAAATGATATTTATATATTCTTTGGAAAAGCTGGTTTTCATTACTTAATATCCATATCCGGTTTTATTGTCTTGCAAAGAGAATAGTTCAGTATCATTAACATTTTGCGTACATTGCCAGTGTATCAGTCTCTAATTATCAAGCCATAGGCAGCAACAGCAGCCAGTCAACTTAGTTTCAAAATAGTTAACAGCTTATCTGTATAGTTTTCTGGAAATGATAGTCATGGTGTTCAGGGATCGATCCCAACACGAGCGAGGTGTGAGTGCAGCTTAGCTAGAGGTGAGCGGGCCATAGCAAAAACTGGAAAGGTTCATCTCCAATGTGAGCACGCGTATAGTGTCCTAAGTTCGTAACTATCATCGCATTGGATATCTAATTCCTTTAAGTTACTAAAATTATGTTCAGTATAATATTAATCTGTTATTTTCTTCGAAAGACTAACACAATTATTATGAAGAAAATAGATTTTAACGACGTTCTATTATTCTCTTGCACACGAGATCGTCCGAGAAAATAGTTGGGCCCGTTAAATATGTACGATCGCTAAACCCATTGACTATCAATTTCCAGAAAACTACAGGTAAGCTGTTGAACATATTGAACCAAATTTGACTGGGTGCTGTTGCTGACATCAGATTAGTATACAACTCTTCAACAGCATGTTTATTAAATAGAAAAGAAATCGATTAAGCGTTCGTGACGAACTTATCTACGTCATTCGTGACGTCATTGATTATAACGTCAGATACATGTCACGTAGTTGATTACGAAGTCCTATGATTGACGGATACACTGGAAAGGATGATAATGACGTCAATGATGCACACATACACAATCCCAGTATGACGTCGCTTTTGGCTCGCATGCACAATCGCGTCGCTGGCATCAGATACTTGGGCTCGGGTTCCTCTGGGTAGATTCACGCGTATGGGTTGTGCATAGTAGATGCACTTGGGTGTGTTGTTTAAATATATAAGCAATACTGTGTTTTCTCTGGTATTATATCCGAGCCTGTTAATGAACGTTTCCAGTTTTAACTATGCCCCGCCCATCACTAGCTAAGCTCCACCCACAACTCGTCCGTGTTGGAATCGATCGATCCCTGAAAACATTGATTATTAATTTCCAGAAAACTATAGAGATAAGTTGTTAAATATTTCGAAAGTAAGTTGACTGGGTGCTGTTGCTGCCTGTGGCAGCAATAACCTCCAGTCAAATTAGTTTCAAAATAGTCAACATAATATGTATTAAATAGTAAAGACGAGCATATCGAGTCGTTCATGACGGTATGATTATGACGGCATCCTACCCGCCACGTGGTTGGTTATGACGTGATATGACGTCATATTATGGATGGATACACTTGGAAAGGTCCCTTGTGGTTGGTCCGATGCTCAGCCTTTTATCTTTAACACTCATGTCAGCCAAAAACAGCAATTCCAGTGTTAAAATATCAAAGGAAAAATCGTCTCTTGGTCTGCAAATGAATATTTTCTATGAGAAAATTTAGATTTTCTTGAACAAATTTGATGTTCAAAGGGTTCAACACCAAATAACTGCATACCTGCATCATAGCCAGGTGGATACATCGCCAAGGCTACTAAGGCAAAGTCTGATACTGGTCTCTATTTGTTCAGTCCATTCAATTGGAAGGAACTAATAACAGTATTCGACCACGCAACGACGGCGCATTGCGTGTGCATGTTCCAATAGAAGTCCATCAAAACGAACGTGCCATACACAGCCGCTGGCAATAAAACATAACTCGAGCAGTATTTTCTGATTGAAATTTTCTAAAGAAAATAGTGATGTTTTGACGAGGAAACCTATTACTTACAGCAAACCTAATACGTAGCTTATTTAATAAGGCTATTGTCAAGCGAACACCCTATCAGTCTTAACTCACTGGAGACATGAAGGCAACCATTGAATTGTCTGGTTAGAATGTCCTTAGTCTTTATTTTCATAGATATTGTTTAAATGGTTATTAAATCTTCCGAAGCAAGGAATACGTAAATGCAATTCAATTCATTTTATTTCAATTCAATGCAATTTATTTACGCCAGGCTTAATCAAGTACATGGGAAATATATATATATATATATATATATATATATATATATATATATATATATATATATATATATATATATATATATATATATATATATATATATTATATATATATATATATATATATATATATATATATATATATATATATATATATATATATATATATATATATATATATATATATATATATAGTAACAGCAGCGGCAGCAGCAGCAGCATCAGCATCAGCAGCAGTAGTAGTAGTAGTAGTAGTAGTAGTAGTAGTAGTAGTGGTAGTAGTAGTGCAGCGGCAACATCAGCAGCCGCAGCAGCCGCAGCAGCAGCCGCAGCAGCAGCCGCAGCAGCAGCAGCAGCAGCAGCAGCAGCAGTAGTAGTAGTAGTAGTAATAGTAGCATAGTAGCATAGTAGCAATCGAGGTAGTAGCAGTGGCAGTGGTGCTGGGGGGAGGGGCGGTGGTGGTGGTGGTGGTGGTGGTGGCGGCGGTGGTGGTGGTTGTGGTGGTGGTGGTGGTGGTGATGCTGGCGGCGGCAGCGGCGGTAGTGGTAGTGTTCATCGTGGTGTCTAGTAGCAGGCAACAATAAAGTTAATTAATAGTGTTAGCAGCCGTCCTCATTTCGCTTTTTGGTAATGGAATTTCTTTAAAATGTATTTGATAGAGAGAGAGAGAGAGAGAGAGAGAGAGAGAGAGAGAGAGAGAGAGAGAGAGAGAGAGAGAGAGAGAGAGAGAGAGAGAGAGAGCGAGAGAGAGAGAGTGAGAGAGAGAGAGAGAGAGAGCGGGAGAGAGAGAAAGAGAGAGAGAGAGAGTGTCTTTGTCTTTAATAGTTGTTTCAAATGCGCATGCCTACCTTTGTGCCTCTATTTATAGATTACGCTCCACTGTTGATACATAATTTTATCATTATATAATTCTCATATCATTCGATGCATTGATTTTCTTCTACACTTAATGAATTTGTTAAATCATATAATTTTACTTTCCTACTGTTAATACGTAAAGTTGGTTTGGTACGAATGACTCTTGTGTATGCTTTGATGAAGGAACTATTTCCTTCCGGGATATATATGCCTGGTCCGGGCTTTAGACATGTGGCCTGGGAAGAAAGTAATTTATTAGTGCTTTTAGTTCATATGTTGTTTTATAGAGATAATTTCTTTCATTGTTCCTGAAATGAGACCCTGTCATTTTCTTACTAACTATAGATCTCCCGAGGGATAATCCCGAGCACTGGCTTGCACAGATTTCTCTGACCCTTAAATGTAGTCAGAATATGCCTAGATGAGGCTCGGCACGTAGTTCTTTTCCTGTTTCTGGAACGTATATCTGGCTAATTGAATGAAAGGCTGGCGAGGAATGTGAGACATAGTGTACTTCCGGTCTAGAGCGATAGTGCCGGTTCGGCCGGGTGTTCTTCGCAAGACTGTCCGGAAATGTGTTCTCACTTACTAAGAACGCTTGATGAACCGAACATGTATAATACCAGGAAGGGTTCTTCCTCCTGATTATGGATTTGAATTAAACGTTATGACCGATCCGTACGGATTCGCCATTAATCTACGAATGGAAGAGCTGGCCCTTTCGCACGAGACGCTTTCACTAATATGTGTAACCTGAGGAGACACGATTAGCGCCGAATTTTCATGAAATTATCACCAGCTCATAGCAAACCAGCCGATTATTTTACGCTGATGGGGTACGACAAAAATAGTCTTTTTATTTTAACTTTCTTAGTGGATTAATTATTCAACTATGAGCGTGTGTTTCAGAGATTCAACGGCACGTATTGCCGTGTGACATGCACGTCACCACTGGGAGATAAAATGATAACATCAGAACTCGATTATCCCGTCGGCATAGCATACAACAGCATCCAGTCAAATTAGTTTCACAGTAGTTAACAGCTTACCTGTACAGTTTTCTGGAAGCTGATAGTCAGTGAGTTCATGGATCGATCGATGCTAACACGAGCGAGGTGAGGGTAGAGCTTAGCTAGAGATGGGCGGGGCATAGTTAACATTAGAAAGGTCCAACAATCCCACCCCCATGCATAGACAGAGTATGATGACGTCAGCGGTTCTGTAACGCTCTAGTAGTATTCTGGTATGCGTTAACTTCGTTAACCCTTCTTGTGTCAACTTAACCCTTCACACTTCAAACCTGATTGTTCAAACCAACCAAAAACAGCTATGAAGTGATCTTGGGGCATGCCTATTTGTAGCAAAATCACCTTCTTTAACCCGTAACACACTGATGTTAATATTCTATCTTTTACTGTGACAATAGAAGAGACACGGGTGTACATTTTTCAACAATTTACGACAGCCCCATCTCCTACCAAATCTGTAGAAAAACGAACACCAGTCCATCTGTTTAATTAATTTGAAAATTAAACATTTTAACATCTGAGTGCTAAGGAGTAACGTTACCCTTTTGACGGTCAAGCCGGCCAAAATTTCAGTGGTAAATTTGTAAAAAAAAAGTCTAATATTAAAATTACTGGAAATGTTGGCCATTATAACGAGTAATTGATATAAATAGTATGTTTAGTGTTTTGAGGCGCTGTTGTCACAAGTGGGGTTAAGCAAGAAACAGTTTGATTGGAGTTAATTAACTAAGAGCCGGTACCAGATGCCTTACTGTTTGGTACAAGGACACACTTTGTGTATCTCTGAGTCTCTCATACCCCTGGTGCAACACCGCAAAAACAGATATCGTGCACCGAATTCTACCAGGACAGATATTACCCTAGCTGGTGAGTGCTCATCAACTGCTGAACGCCCCGCCTCTCCCCCACCCAAACTACCCCAACACACCCCAAGCACACCCACTTTTGAATCGCAAACCTGTTTTGTACGGACGCGTTCTAGATCGAAATGGTGTGCGGTATGCCGGTACTGGAACCCTCGCCGGTTTGTAGACGTGAATGTTAGAAAAAGTGCTATAATATCGAAATCGCAAAACCGTATAAAATGCAAACCAGGTTTTGGAAAAATCTATTTAAGAAAATGTTACTATTGCATACAATTGAATTCATACAACCAATTATTGTATATTAACTCCACAAGAATAAAATGTGGAACAATATTCTTGTACAGTTCCATTCATATGTCGCGAGGACGATGCCAGATTGAATTCTACATGCGTTCTGAAACTGTATTCTGTGAATGTGTTATTATACTTTATGATACACATTTGAAGGCATTGCGAGCCATCTCGTGTTTATAATATCTATTAACATAGTAAATTCCGAGGACGTAGTGGTTACTAACATCTGAAGACACGGAAACGATCTAACCCGCCAACAAAAGATACGGCCGATGTTTCGGAACCTCTGGGGTGATCAAGCATAATCTCGCCTGGATCTTCTTATCCGGAGGTGGCTTAATTTACGCTGGCAGATTTAACGCGTGCTGAGACTATACATTATTAATGCTAGAAAAAGAAATATGGCATAGACTTCAATCGTGTAATCAAGTCGTTCGCCCCTTCGTGCTTAAGGTGTTTATTAAAATATGTGTAATTGTCTGTTTTGCGCAGACATGTGTGCGAGATAATAGCATAATATAGCCCAATGTGATTATATGTGTTACGTGTGCGTTTAATCAGACATAGAAATTCGATTTTCTGCTCATACGCAGACGTGCTAACCTCTTCAGAGCGAGTGGATGCATACCACCTGATATAGCTCCAACTGTATTTAGCCGAATTCGCCCTCGAAGCACGTGTAACGCATCGGAATTCGGGAACGTGTCTCCAATTTAGCGTCTCGTCGGACTGGGTGCCGAAATGGAGTCTGTGTAACAGGTTAATCAGGTCAGCCATTATTCAGAATTTATCAACGGCTGGTCCCTTCCAATGCTGTGAAATAGATAAGGGTCGGGGATTATTTTAGCGGAAGCTCTTGAAATGTTCCAACTGTAGTTTACTCATCCTCTAACATAGTTTCCTTTCCGGGAATCGGCGGCCATTAAGCCGCAGTAAATGTGGCATATATTTGCGATAGCCTAGAGGGCGGTATGCGAATTGTTAATAGTCTAGAAATCTCATAGATGAGTGTAAGAACACGGGATGACAGATTACGACGTTAGAAACGAATTCTATCGCAATACTCTAAAACTAAGCGCAAAATCTGAAGTTTTAAAGCAACTAAAGCACTGATTTCGGTATGCTGCATCGGGTATTAGTACCGCGTGTCCATGGTTAGGTAAGCGAGCTTTCATCGCATGAATGTAATTGAGATTTGGACCCAGACATTGTACTCACGGTCATAGCTCAGTAGTTAAGGGGTGGGCTGGGAGCTATTGCTATGCAAATGAGCTCTTGGCCTATTTAAATACTGCGTTCTGAATGGTTGTTCTGAATGAGTGGGTGGAGGTTGTTGTTCTAAATGAGCAGGTGGATGGTGTGAGCTATTGTTCTAAATGTCCGGCTACACGCTATTGTCTGTTTAAATGACATATGCGTATTAATGCATAGATTAAAGTGTTTTAAATAGGTATTGGCATGCTTGCGTAATGATGAGTGTGTTCTGTCTGATCGCGTTTAACGTATTAAGTAGGTGGGCGGCGGCGCCCACCCCCCCCCCCCCCTCCCCCCCCCCCACCCCCCCCCCCCCACCCCCCCCACCCCCCACTCTCGTAGTTAAACATATATTTTGAAACTAAATGGCTTCCTATGTCATTGAACATGACTTTTGAATAATGGCATACTGCATGGACAGCGGTCACATATGAACTGCGGGTAACCAGCTGTGCACTATTGTTTTCCTGTCAAAATGATTAATGTGACATTTGACCCTATCTCGTCTACTCAGGATTTAGATCACTAGCATCCAGCGGCCACCTGCATGAACAATAGCACACAGCCGTGCCATTTAGATCTATAGTGCGCAGCTCCCACTTATGAACAATAGCACACAGCTGGTTGGTATCTGATGAATATTTTGAAACTAGCGTGAATTGAAACTTCCTATGTCAAATTAGTATTAAAAAATATTTATTCCTTAGTTGTATATCTGTTGAATATTTTGAAACTAGCGCACATTGTAGCTTCCTATGTCAAGTTAGTATCAACAAGTATTCTCGTAAACTACCATTGCACCACGATTTAGGTTTGAAAAAATAAAAATGTTAAAATATAGTTAATTCTTTAGTTGTATATCTGATGGATATTTTGAAATTAGCACGATTTGTAGCTTCCTATGCTTGCAAGATTCTCACATGATTACCAGATTTCGGTGTATTTTTCTTTAGTTTAGGGTTCTTCTTCTTGTTCTTCCCTACATGTATATTTCTCCATGAGATCAGCTCAGTACTATGGTCAACATGTATCGGTGGCATACGTGTGCTGGTGTGGACAGTTTTATTGTACGACATGACTAAACTAGGTGATACATCGATATACCTTCTCGTGTAGCTATAAGGCATGTATCTATATGTTCGACCCTTTAACATCTGCTGAAAATGTTCCACCATAGCAGCGTGTGGGCCATTCTGTGAGGTATAGAAATGTATTCCATTCTCAGTCAAATATTTCTTGACTACTCCGTTGATGAACTCACCACGCCTGTTGGTGTGAATCGCGGGCGGGCATCATTCAGTACATGACAGAATAGCTTCTAATCCTTTCTTGACTGATGCGGATGTTGTGCTATACAGATGTTTCACCCACGCATACTTCGAGAGTACATCAACAACATGGAGTACGTATAACATGGCATCGTTTTCCTTTGCGAGCATTCCCATTGAGCACATATCTGCTTGCCATAACTCATCGACACCCGTTACTATTATCCTACGTCTGGTAAGCTGTGTTATCCATTGTTTGTGAAGGTCTACACATCCTGACGTTTTCTCCAATTCTTCAACCAACGGCGGCAGAATGCTTTGGACCGTAATATACTTTTGCTAATTTAGCATCATGCATTACTTCACTAAATTCACCCACACCAGTGTATTATATCGCTTTGCTTTGCTCTTTTTCTTCCTGTTACTCACTAGAGAAGGCATGCACTCACTAAAAGACGGTCCACCTGTACTTTTTCTATGCATTCTTTTACTCGCTGCAGAATATGTGTACTCACCGACACTATCATCATTATCATTGACATAATATATCTGCTGCAATGTTTTCTCTTGTCCGACAAATCTGCGTGGTATGTTCATGTCACGTAGCAGATTAAGAAACTTGCCCTTTGCGACATCGAGCATACCGCTATGTCGAGGTCTGCGCCCATGAGCAACAACGTTTGTAAGCAGATTGAGTACATTACTTTTCGAGCAAAACATACCCTCCATTGTTACTTCGCCTAGATCATTAACATTAAAACGTTCAGGAACTGAGCGCAAAATGTCAATTATTCTGCTGGCTTTTGTCGTATATGTCTTTGGTATTCCCATCATTGTATGCTCAAGTATTTGTGTAGGCAGTGCAACCGATGTAGGTATGGATTGAAGAGGTGGCACATGACAGTGCTGCCCTATCGATTGCTGATAGTAGCACCTATATTTATCCAATAATTGCGAATACGATGTCGACTGTTCATGCTCAGACATATCGTGTTTTCGCTAATATATTGGATATATCGTTGTCGAGACTAATAGCTGTAAGTATCGCTGGGTCTGTCTGTAGCAGAGATATTTTACTCTGTTCATTTAAATTGCCTATCGATTCGCTTGTTACCAAAGCCAACTCACGGTCATGTTCCATCTTCTCAAGTGAACAGCTTACCAATTAATGGTGCTAGGGTGCCAATTGCTACAGGTAATATGGCTCCCAAAAACCCACATGTTTGCAACATATGCCTTTTATGTGCGTATGGTACTCCACGGCTGGTCGGCGTATGTGCATGGCATTTATATTTACTCAGTTGCTTGTATCGTGATTTGGTAAGCCGACATTGCCATGCAATACATTAAGGCTTGACTTGCATAGCACACCTATCAATTCATTTGATCATTGTTTGAGTACATCGTTTTTGATCTTTGGTTTTACTTTGGCCAGCTATTGTAGTATTGGTAAATGCTGCCCTATATTGCGTGGTGTCATTGTTTTTTCACTTCTTTAGCATGTACACGTAACAGGCGTCCTTTGGATGAGCAGTTGAACGGAGTCTACTGTTGGCTGGTGTTGACTGTTTCAAATCCAAAAGTAGATATGAGTGAGGTGTGCGTGTAACATCCTTATACACTTCTATCACATACTATGTATTACAAGGATACATCTGATTGGATAACGAGTGTAGGGAGGATGCATCGCGTGGATTCTTAAACAATACCATGTATTGACAGTTAACTGATAAGTCACACTGATTACGTGACTTGTGAACAAGAGTTTGTGCTATTAAAGAAAGCTCTACATTTCTCATGATTAGAAGGTTGTGTAAATAAGTCAGCTACATTTGCATTGCATTTATTCGTCAAATCGTCCAGTATCACCAATATTCTACATCTTCTGCCTAATTCAGCATTTGCCCCCTCTTTAAAGTCCACTTCTTGTCCCAAATCATTATATCCATCTTGCCACACCTCATAGCAGTACACGATCCTTAGTGGAGGGTGTGGGTGTGTGTGTGTGGGGGGGGGGGAAATTGCCGATGGATCGCTTATTAAAGTGTTACCACATTGCATCGGACCACAGACAATCATGGTAAAGGGGTGACATAATGTCGTATTACAGTCAAGCATTGACGCCATCACATTCACTCGCATGCATATATATGCATGTTCGCGTTTGCGAGACATGATCGTCTGAAATGCGTGGGAATGTGCTAATCTCCATAAATAATGCACACTCACCAGTCACTATTTGGTAAGGATCAAAATGCTGATGGCGCGTTTTCTAAAGTGCTGTCTGCTTCAGCTATGTGTGTGCATGATCACAGACGGTGCATTCTATTCAGCTACATTTCTATGTGTATTTTTTGGAAAGTGTAGATGTGTTTTGAATTGATGCATTAACATACCGATGCACATTTCCAAAAGAGGGTAGGGTGGTGGGTGCACCATTCAATGGCATGATCGAGAATGAGTAACCAAATTAAACCATTTTAAAGTTTTATTAATACTGACATATTAAACGGCACAACATATTATTACATCGATATGATTCTAGTACACAACATCAAACTGTGATACAATGATATGTTTACTAATACTACACTATTAAGACAATATATTAATTAAAGGCAATGATATTAAGGGTATCGATATTATGGTGTTAACAGTTGTTTAACATATATTACATCGGTGACGCACCTAAACTATGACATCATACACAACCGGTACAAATCCGTACTTTACTCTTTAGTGTCTAAATGTGTTCCTGCATCAAACTGTGATACAACGATATGTTTACTAATACTGCAATATTAAGACAATATATTAATTAAAGGCAATGCTATTATGGTGATATCAGTTGATTAACATATATTACATTGGTGACACGTCTAAACCATGACGTCATACACAACTGGCATAAATCAGTGCTTAACCCTTTAGTGACTAAATTTGTCCCCGATAATTAATATATCGGGCTTAACCCTTTAATGGTGAAAATGTACATAGCCACCCTCTTTAGCTGGCTAGAGGAAGACACATTTGCGGACCGAGAGAAGAGTAATTTTGAAAATTACCACTGGAATGACTGCCACAGGTATCTACATCGTGGCGCAATGATTATTTAAGATTGATGAATATTTTGAAACTAATTTGACTGGACCTTGACATAGGAAGCAGCAAACTCGCATTCATATTAGTTGTGTAATATTCATCAGCATAGTTATATAGTTGACAGACAGCTAATGAGGGCGGCTATGGCTGGTTTCGCCTGTAAAGTGTTAAGTCTGATATGTTAATTAAAGGCATCAATATTATGGCATTAACAGTTGTGTATAAAATATTATATCAACGATATACCATAACCATCACGTCATACACAAACGATACAGATCGGAACTATGTTCATATAAATCGTAATGTTTGTTACGTTCGTAACGATATTCGTGTTCGCACATTTCTTGTATTGCGTCTTCAATATACAGTTTGAGATAATCAATCAAATTCAAGTTAAAAGCAATACCTAAACACGAATGTTGACGCGGACTCGGATGATTCGCACAACAACCGTAACAATTTTGTACCGCTGGCTTCTGTATCTTTGTTGACAACATATACGCGAATAATACCTGGCTGTTCTCGTGCTCATTAGGTGAAGGGCAATAATGCCATGCGTGATACATACTCTTACAATACTGGCATAATTCAATACCATCATGATTTAGTTCATCATCAATATCCATGGCGTCGAGATTTAGTTCATCATCGACGCACATGTCGGTGAGGTATATAACGTCTGTACTATCCAGCAAAACATCCATTGACAATACTGGATCATCAGTATATCTAGTTGGCGTAGTAGGTAGAATGTCAGACATGTTCAGAATACTGTATACCATAAAAGCAAAGCGGTAATGCGGAAAACACCTCTACTGAGTTCAGTTCTGTGTTACCATTAAAGGTAGGCAATGTGGATAACAGAGTGAGTCAGCATTCAGTTTCAAAAGTTCCCACTCAGCATCTGACAGGTACAATCGGTCACGCATACCTCGCAGAGCTACGTCAGAGCAGAAAAAGTAACGTATGTCGATAAAGGGAAAATGTCGCTGATAGATATGCGAATAGGAGAGTCCAGCGAATATGGAAATTGTACCTCCTTTTTATGTGCACAACAGACTTTCTCTTCAATTTTAGGAATGATATGCACCAGTTGTCCAAAGACTTGTATGCTTATATATATATATGTTTAGTAGGCTAACTGTCAGGATGAAACGGTTTGAGATCGATACACCACTTTTTGCCAACTCGAATCGTTTTCGCTTTACGCAAATTTCCGAGATCACACCAATAAGACGATTGCTTTAAATACTTTGAACATTGATCAGTCGACATTATGAATGACTGAAAGCGATAGATGTGACATGCGAGACAACATTATTTATATTGCATTGGAAACAATAGCGTTCAGGGGCCACGTGCATGAACAATAGCACACATATGGCCATTTAGACCAATAGCCCACAGACACATATTTAGAACAATAGCGTGTAGCTGACACCCATAAACAATAGCGACTACCCGCATGAACAATAGCGTCCAGTGGCCCCATCTGCATGAACAAAAGCATGTATGTGCATGAACGATGGCACCTGCATAAACATGGGAGACACGTACCAATGTTCTCACGTGCCTGAGAATGACGTCCATGTCGACAATAGTGACCACGGCACATTACGAAGATGATATCACAAATAGTAGAAATTGTCAACTAATAAGGTTTCTAATGAAGTTTTTAATGAGGTTTTTTTTATAATAATAATAATACTCGCAGCCATTGGTCAATGTCTATTCCATATTCTGTTAATAACAATGTACTAATTTGAGTCAAGATCCAAATCCTCCCATAGTTAATTATACCATTGCTTAAAACCCATCGCATCTCCTCATAATCAATACATGCATCTTATTCGTATCATCGTTACACCGACAAGCGACATACGCTATCACATAGTGGGCAGCGAGTGCGGGTTCGTCGTATATTGTTAACCTTGGCTTTGTTTACGAACTGACTGATAAAGTACAATGTTACTATTTATATTTATACTACGCTAGTGTAACCGTATGGAACTGAAGATAAATCGCCCAGTTTCAAAATTCGTTGTTTGAAGATGGGTCTGAAGATCTTACTACTATTGATTGAAAGCATTCTAAATTGAGATGTGCGCATGATCTTAGATGGGTAGCTTAGCAATATGCTATTACTATCCATAATTTCAACATCTTTTATAATGTGATCGATGGATTTTTTCATCGCATCAAAATTTACTTGTTTTGATTGTTCAGTACTCAGCGTTAAACCTTTAACCTTTGATACCTGTTTTACAATCGATAGATCATCACAACGCTTCATTTCAAGACTATAGTGTTGTTGGACTGAGTGTGCAAAAACTTGTTAACTCGTAGTCAGAGGGGATTTCACTCATCCAAGAACCTAGATAGCCACTTCTATCTTGAATGATTGACTCACCTTCATGGGTACTAAATACCACATAATCCATGTCATGATAGGCTACGCGGCGACCAAGTAAGGACAAGACTTCACACAGATTTACTCACCTATAATGTGTCACGAAAGATGCCAGAATACAGTTGGTGTTTAATGGGGACTCAATATACTCTTCATTGACTGAGTATGCCACCATTAAAAGATTATCATTGAGGAATGAAATGCTGGTGACAGATTTACTGTTACCCCTTAAAAGCTCTAATAGCTCTTTTTGCGTCGATACCATCTTATTCTTTGTGTGATCACATCGTGAAAAACGACTCCACACAATATTCAATCCGGATTTAACTACAAAATGTATAGCTGAATTATTTGATAATTTCGCTGGATCAAGTTGTATAGCCTTATCCACGTAGTACTCTTGTATATAGCACTCATTATCGCGTTCACTACAGACCCCGTCTGGATACCCGCTACTTTCCTACTTAATTTTGAGGAAGCGGTAAATATATTTAAAAAATAGTCCCTTATCACCATGTTGATCATATTGCGATGACTCAGCATAATGCCAGACTTCGTACATCTTTTGTAATGCTATAACCATGGTGAATAGCTAACTGTAGCTCAGGAGTGGTCCACGTCCCGCATAAGGAAAGTTGTTTTTCTGCATGTTCGCATATGGTAGATTGACCGATTCTTGCGAATTCGGCACATAGTACAAACATGAGCCGCTTACTTATTGTAGTACATAATACTGGAACGTATAAATCATGAGGAGGGAGAACTTTGCATTTAATAAGACCGAAGTTGTCTTGCACCACCTTATCATTCAAATCATCGCCTTTTACTACCTAGTATGCACCTTCTGGAAAACAGCATTGTTTCATCACTGATGGGTACATGGAAACACAGTCTAAATACTCTATCTTAGTATGTCCATCCGCTTCTAGAAATAATCGCTTTGCGGATGTACACCAACCAAATAGCACATCACGTGGAGCTATGGGGTGTGCTAAGTCCAATTCGGTGATAAAATCATGTAGTCCATCGGTAGTAGAGATTAGTTTCTTAAACTTGCATTCCCACATAATTCTCACCGTATATTTATGCAATTTGAATAATGAAATGCGATATTGAAGAGCAGAATATGCTTCTTTATATGTTTGATAACTGTATGGTAATCAGATTCGCGCCAGTGAAATTTACACCCGCAAAACTAGAAAATAATATTTTCACGTGGAGCAAAGACCACAAATCTTTCGCTCAACCTGGTTTAGTGCGTGTAAGATTTGGTAATGCTTGCTTAACCTAACCCATTCCATCCATTCAACAGCGACCATGCTATATGCATGTTTTGCTCTCAGCGAGTAATCGGGTAAAGTCTGAATGCTATCAGGGCATAGACATAAAGTGTGATATGCTACATTATATGCACCTGCTAGCGTTATCCCTGATACGAATGGATGTTGACCATCCATTGATTCAGAAAATAAGGACATGGCTAAACGTAAGACGTTTACGTCATCGTTACAATATTCGATGCGCTTTATATCAACATCGTAGTATGCATTTCTAGGTGTCTGCTCAATGTACCATTGATCAAATTCGAGCAGTTCATTTGCTTTCATATTGTGTACGCCGAATACCGCCCTCTCGGGAAAGGGTATTACCGTATCCCAAAACTGAGGCGAGTCCAGCTGATGGGGAAATATTCCCTTGCGCACAGGAAGATTAAAGCACCTCCGACATTACGCAATGAAAGAAGAAAATGTTAATGGAATCGATGAAACAAATTGTTCCCATTTCAAATGAGGGAATTGAACGGCCACTCATGATGAGGTTTGAGGGCTTTAGATGAAGGTTAATGTGCTTGCATACGCATTGCATGAGATTTTATGCACGTTACACTATTAATAAACTGACCCAGAACGTCTAACCAGCGAAAGTGAACATATCCATTATTCATGCCTCGGTTACATGTAGCGCGCTTAGCTTCGAGTGGCTGCTCAATGCACGTGTCACAGCATACATTCGCTACCACGAGATTAACTTTATGCTCGCCGACAATATTAGTGTCGCTATTGTTAACGGGTTCTAAATATGTTTCAGTATCATAAATGTTGTATTTTTTATAAGAATCGTGTGTTAGATCCTCATCACCCATTTTCATGGCACGCGCATGCAATAATGACATAACAGTTTCTTCAATCACTTTACGAAAACAAATATGTTCTTCATTAACAGTAAACTTCTCTTTACATGCTTGATATTTAGTCATTCCGCATACATGTTCGCCACCCCCTTTAGGTGCATGTACGAAGCAGAGGGGACAGGACTTTATGATTTTGCATGTCCCATTTGCGTGATGATTTATCATACATCGCTCATTATAAAACTTACGATGACAATCATTACGCATTATCATATGTGATGCGACTGTAGGATTACATGCGTCGATACCTGATTTAGCAGAGAAACATTGCCGATAGAGTGCTATGCAATCTCGAGTATTACTATATGATATGTCGCAATGGGGACAATAATTGCGCAGCATAGGAAATGCTGTGATAGACATTATTAATGAAATTTGATTATCGTGTTCTGAATGGAAAATATATGTTAATGGTAGAGTAGTAGATGCGCTACCAAATAGACATTCGTGCATTGACTCGGAGTAAACGCAGATAATAAAGTCATTACCGAAATGTTGTTGAAATTTCAAGCAGTCAGCATTATTAATCTCACATTCAGGAATCAAACGTGCTGTATGATACTCACGGGCCATATGCGTCTGATATGTTTTATTATGAATCAAATTGTTGAATTCGTGTTTAGTGACCTAATGACCGAACTGACGTCGGGTAGAAGAAGGTACATCAGTGTGTGGTAAACAGTCAGATATTTGCTGCATAATATTCGCATCCACCGCGATGTCGTTAGGAGTGGGTATGATGTCACTATCTAAATATTCAGTTAGAAATTGATAATTATTGTTGAATAGAATGGGGTTGTCATGCTGCAAATCTTGTTTAAGAGTATCATCAGTGAATGGAATGTATGTAGATACTTGCTGCATAATGTTCTCCATGTAGTAACTAGTTTCATTTTGTGGGATTCGCTGGTATGTTTGATCGAAGATAGGCACTTGTCGTGTAGGATCATTTATATAGTTACCATATTCCAATACACCATCGTACTGAGGCTGGCTAGAAGACCGTACATCTGCTTGCGGCAAACAGTCAGATATGTGCTGCATAATATTCGCAACCATTGCGATGTCATTAAGAGCAGTACGCTGTCATTATCCAACAGATCTAATAGAAATTGTTCATGATTGCTCAATAGCTTAGGGTCAAGATGCTGCAAATATTGATTAAGATCGTCATCATTAAGTGGTATACACGATGATATTTGCTGCATAAAGTTCGCCACGTGGTCACTAGTCTCGTTTTGAACAACATGTTGTTTGGTTTGATCGAAGATAGGCACTTGATGAGCATGGCCAAGTATGCTTTCATATGGTGTCCGATACATGTGTTGTGTAGTATCATTGTGTAATGTCATGCGATCCTCATCGGCCATCTGCTGTATGATTGCATTAATAGCATTCTCTTGTTCATTTAGTTTATCATCCATAATTGTGTAAATAAATCGATATCCTAAAGATAAATGGTCAAATATTGTTCACTACTTGGTTTAAGAAACAAGATTACTATCGTGAGAATAAGTTCCCTATATATTGACAACTTCTTTACACATTAAACAATCATTATTTTTATCACAATTCTATTAACATCTGCAATCAATTGTATAGCATGTAGCAGACAATACATGTGTTTATGTTGAATCACATCGCCTTTTTACCAACTAGAACGCATTTTGTTCATGCAGGTGGACGACGCGTGCTATTGTTCATGCGGGTGTCCGCTAATGCTCTTAAGTGTTGGCTGTGAGCCATTGTTCATAAGTGGGCACTCGTGCTATCGTTCTAAATGACATGACTGCGTGGTATTGTTCATGCAGCTGGCCGCTGGATGCCATTGTTCTAAATCCTGATTGGATGAGATAGGGTCAAATGTCACATTAATCATTTTGACAGGAAAACACTAGCGCGCAATTGGCCACATGCAGTTCATATGGGACCACTGTTCTTGCAGTATGCCATTATTCAAAAGTCATGTTCAATGACATAGGAAGCCACTTAGTTTCAAAATATATTTTTAACCACGAGATGGGGTGGGGGGGGGGACGCCGCCGCCCACCTAATTAATACGTTAAACACGATCAGACAGAACACGCTCATCATTACGGACGCATGTCAATGCCTTTTTTTTTAAACCACAATCTATGCATTAACACATATATGCCATTTAGCGAACACACAATAGCATGTAGCCGCACATTTAGAACAATAGAAGACAGTGTCCACCCGCTCATTTAGAACAATAGTCTCCACCCAGTCATTCAGAACAACCAATCAGAACGCAGTATTTAAATAGGTCAAGAGCTCATTTGCATAACAATAGCTTCAAGTAGGGAGCCTACTTATCTCATGCGTTTATCTTGGATTTATGTTAGCCTCATTCTGGAAACAACTGATTTGACTGGTTAGTCATGCATGTCCCCTCCGACTTTTAGATATGTTATAGTTTGTATCCAGTCGAAGTTATACCCTTCTACCTAAGGTAATCAGCGCCCCTTAAATACCACGGCAATTATTCGCTTGTTAAATATTTGAAGTTATCGTGAACAAACCAGTGGCATGATGCTGACACCAAAACCAACAGGATTAATATATTTAAATTAGTCAAGCTCGGTGCCGACAGTGGACGAGGCTCGCTTAATGGTGGCTCAGATAACATTGTTGTATCCCGTAGGTTTTACAGGCCCGTCGTATTCCGGTGACAAGGCCAAAGTCGTACAACGAAGGCTATGGGTACGAATCTTACCTGCCGAGCAGGAATGCGCACGCAGCCGGTTATGCAGTTGATCATGAAACTGATGGTGCTTGAATAATTCCTACATCAAACTTCCGACACAATCACGTATGCTAGCAGGAGCTATACAGCGCGTGGACTTAAGGCGTTTGCAATTGTATTACTTACGTCACAAAGGTTCAACACAGTTTTTATCTATGCGCCGTACATTCATAGTTATGCTCAGCTCACGCTTTGTCCGTATCGGCATCGATCGAATCATGAACTCCCTGAATCTCGGTTTTCAGATAGCTATACAGGTAAGACGTTGAATATTTTGAAACCAATTTGACTGGGTGTGGTTGCTGTCTATGGAAGCAGCAGCGGGCAGTCAAATTAGCTTCACAATGTTTAACGTAATGGTTATTAAGTAGTAAATACATGGACTTCATATACATGGCGTACATGATGGAATTAGCTACGTCATTCATCACGCATTTTGATTGTGATGCCAGTCTTCGTATGACGTAATTATGATGCCATATACTTGAGTGGCAGATTGGATTGATCTCTTGCCAGTGCTTATTTAGAAACTGGATGCGTCTAGTACGTACTAAGATTAAGCTTCTCCAGCGTGCATCTGAGATTTGGGCCCAATGGCGGAGATTCTTAATGACGGGCAGCACCGTATGGGATCAGCATTGATTAGCCTGGACAACACACGAGTAGCTGTAAGTTTCAAGTCATCATACTAACTAAGAGCAGCACGTTATTACTACAAATGCTGACAAGTATCCATAACAAATCGTGTTTCTGCTTCGGGAATGAGGATTTTGGCGAATATTTCCCTATTTCACCAGAGAATGGTTGCCATATTGGCCTGCTCTGGTCGTGTTGTCTTAACATAACCTCCAGGCTAATGGGAGCCGTGCCATCTTAATAGAATTGGATAGCTTCATCGCACGCCACTGCAGGAAATAACACGAATTTGTATGTGAGGAAGTGGAATTTCTATCTTAGAGTTTTCCTTAAAGCAATCTTACGACGTGATGTAGAATTGACTCATAGCCGCTCTATGTATCAATTGCCACGTCGCGTGTCAATAATTACTACTAAAACTGGAGACTAATTCTGACCATCTACTAGCCCGCGGTAACTGTTATTATCAATAGACTCACCTCGTAGGAGGACGAGGGTATTGTGAGCGAGAATGTCTGCCTGCCTGCCTGCCTGCCCGCCTACCTACCTACCCGCCCACCCGCCCGCCCGCCCGCCCGCCCGCCAGCTCGCCCGCCCGCCCGCCCGCCCGCCCGCCCGCATGCCCGCCTGCCCGCTCGCTCGCCCGCCCGCCCGCCCGCCCTCCCGCCCACCCGTCCGTCCATCCGTTTGTCTGTCTGCCATCCTGCATGCCGGTCTGCTTGCCTGCCAGCGTGCTTTTGTTTAAATCTTAACACAAGAATGGGTGCGACTTTACATTAGGATTTCACAACAATTGGCGTGATGCAAGGAGATCCGGAAAATCCCAACCCCCACCACCACCCCTACCCCCACCCTGGCTTTCCCAAACCGGGACATATGAAAACTTCTTACAATGTAGCAACAACTGGGAGGGCGACGGTCATCAATCTCCCATTGCTTTTGCTAATAATGCATAAGTAATTCTTCCAAAACGGTTTCTGGGGAGAGAGCATGACGGAACGAATTTTTATCATATTTGACGTCTTTACCAGTGTTCAGAGATGCCAACTGGCACAGTCCAAATACAAATCTAACATAGTACAGAAGAGACGTTACCCATAATATGCATTGCTATTTTGCGTCTAGCGCCAAGTGAGACCATTTTTTTCTTAGGATGCGTTAAAATCGGTAGGTGGGATTGATAATAATCTGTCAGTGACTCAGCTATATTAAATCTAATTGACCTTTCCAGTGTATCCATCCATCATATGACGCCATAAGCAACTACCAATGTCTAGGATGACGTCATACTCAATTACGACATGAATGGCTGAGTTTAGTCCGTCTTAAACGATTACGAGTCCGACACAGTATACGAATTGTATTTCTTTACTATTTAATACGCATTCTTGCGAATATTTTGAAACTAATTTGAATGGGCGCTGATGCAACAACACTCAGTCAATTTAGTTTCAAAATAGTCAACAGCTTTCTGGAAACCGAGATTCAGAGAATGCAGTGATCGATTGATCCCAACACGGGCAAAGCGTTGGACGAGTTTAGCTAGATATAGGAGGGCATAGCTAAAACTGGAAATGGCCATTTCATCCAGTCCCAGCAAATGCATGTTACCGATAGTGAGAAAAGATCTCCTCAGCAATGGCCTATCACCCAGAAACTAACATTGGCTACGCTATATAACTGTGAAGCAGGCCATACCTGTTCAGAATGGTATGGGATGATAGAGCACTTCGCTGCCACTGCTGCTCAATGCCGATTACGTAGTCATGATGGGCATAATGTTTTCTTAACAAATGCATATCTTAACCGCAATAGTGTAATTCGTGCTTCTAAACTGGACTTGATACCTATACCTTGAAATGTTCATGGCAGATGTCTATGATCCTCTTCAATTATTAGACAAGGGACTTCTCCAGATGCCAATTAAACAGATTTCATCTTTCCATAGATCGGTTCTTGAACTGGAGCCTCTTTGCCACGCAAAATAGATGGTTTCACAGGTTAATTGCAATTTTTACGGTAACTCGAACGGCTCTGCCACCATTAGTTGTTCTTCTTACCGCTGGCGTGAGTCTTTTAACAAATACTGATTTCGTAGATTTGTAATTGTCATTCGGTATCCATGATGTCGAGAGACCAGTGGGCGTATTGTCCGGTTCATATCACACACATGACGCTTGGGAAATGGTTCTGGCAGCTCATTCCACCAAACATGCTCAACTGTTCGCCTCAACCCTTCAAGTAGGAATTATGGTCATGTCTTCAAACCAGGTGTCATAGCAACCATTATCCTATTACTAGTGTGGATGGTTATGGTTGTTACCAATTCATTGATTATCTTGAACTTGACTTGATTATATATGTATCTCTTTCCACCCACCCCATCCCGCCCCACCCACCCCACCCCACCCATTCCCGGTAAGCCTTCTGCGGTTTAGAGAACAGTTACCACCCACATATCAAAGTTGCGTAATAATATTTATTGAAAATTAAACAGAAGATTGTTTGGGGATCGACATACGCCAATCGCATTATCTTCCAAAACAAATGCAAAATAATCCAGCAGGGCGACGTGACACCAGCCAGTGCGTCTCCGAGAGTAGGAATACGTAATCAAGTTCTTGGCGGCATTGTACCTTGGTGCGATGTCGTGTTTACTGGTGTCAAGCGCAGACATGTCAATCTAACAGATGCTGGAATCGTCTACACACGTGAAAATATTCCACGCTGGATTTTTAAGCTGCTTTATTATTAATGTAAACGAAAATGAAAAACGCGCACATGCCCGCCTGGCCGCAGGCACGCCCACCCCACCAACCCACCCGCACACTCACGCATGCGCACACACACACACACACACACACCCACCCACCCACCCACACACACACACGCACGCGCGCGCGCGCCAACGCTCATGCTCGCCCTCACACTCACGTGGTTTCGGCGATATAGATGCATATGGACAGCTAGTGTTATAAACGCATGTTTTGAAAGGCAAACATTTGACCTGCAAACTTGCTACTGGTTTAATGCGCCGTCTCTTTGATGTTTTGTTCGACAGCTCAATTGGGTAAGATCTATCTGATAATATGGACTGGTTAGAATTCCGCTAGCAAACATAAGTAGATATTCTGAAGTCAGTGATTGGCTGTATTCGACTGGAACTTTTCCATAGAGTACATTTACTAGCGCAGTTACAAAACTGTGCTCTACGCAAACGTAACAGGCGAATGAAAAACCCCTAGCAGTATGGAAGGTGCAGAAACGGACTAAATCGCATAAATTTTTCTATCTTGAAAACAAAATCCACCTTTCACCGTTGTTTTCAGACATAGTAAATGTTGGATAATGGTAGAATTAAGCGCCTAAGTCCCACATTTTCATAGTTTGCATCACGTGCCCTACTTCTCGAAACATGCCACACGTTTTGACTCCGGCTTGTTTCAGCAATATTTCTTCCGGGAAATACCAGTCGAATAACAAATATTCTCTATGACGCCAATATACTTTAACATTTCGTCTAGTCGAGTACAGCTATAGATACCCCAAGCTTCAAGCTACATGCACCTTTCTTCCGATGCATAGATACTGAGCAGTGACTTAGCGACCCACAGCTGCCAATTAACAAAAATACTCCTTTTTGGCTGCAAAATCAAAATTTCCTTGAAACGTATAGACAATGGACCTTTCCATTTTTAGCTATGCCCCGCCCATCACTAGCTAAACTCCACCCACACCTCGCCGTTTTGGGATTGATCGATCCCCGAATGCCCTAGCTATCATTTTCCTGAAAACTATACAGGGAAGCTGTTGACTATTTTGTAACTAATTAGACTGGACGCTGTTGCTGCCTATGGCAGCAACAGCGCCCAGTCAAATTAGTTTCAAAATATTCAACAGAATATTTATTAAATAGTAAAAGCAAACAATTTGTACAACAACGCATAGACAGTCTTCAAATATGCGTTCGTGACGTACTTATCGACGTCATTCATGAAGTCATTCATTATAATGTCATTGTACACATCACACAGTTCATTATGACGTCATATGATGGGTGAGTACTCTGGAAAGGTGAATTAAATGATTAATTGAAATAAATAGTTTTTGAGCGCTGTAATGTGCTCTTGACCGTGTTAGGGGAGCATTTGCAGGGAAAAACTACTACAACCTTTTTTTAGAGTGGAGGGTGGGTGGGTGGGGGGAGGGGATGAGTATAAGCCATAGTAGCACCATAGTATCGCCCTCACTCGTTACTGTTTAAGGCTGTAAATGTGCTCAAGAAAGTAAAAGTACGTATTACAAATTGAGAGCAAGAGATTACGTCTCAAAAGGTCGAATTTTCAAGTTCCCGTTGATGATTTTCAAATTTCAGCGTAGCCAGTAAAAGTAGAAGATGAAGTGGCACACATGGGGTTAACGAAGTGAATTTCTATTGAACAACTGCCTTAGATAATTGGCTTAAAGTACTATTGCAACACGATCGGATGTACGACATAACAAACTCGAGAACATTCACGTGAAAATATGGCTGGCAACCAATCGCAAATGTCAGAATTACAGCGACAGGTATCATCAAGACCAAATACCACGTCGAGTTCCACGATCACTCATAGATTAAATCCAGTTTCGTTAACCGAAACAAGAACTGTCCACTCAGTAATCACATCAGCCCTTTCGGTATTAAACGATGTAAACCACTCAAACAACACATATGGGTGAACATCTACATGGGTTAATCCATCATTAGCAGAACAGCACGTTTCTGCTGGCATAAGATCGGAGGTGACATAACAGGCCGTCCCAGTATCCATTGGTTCTCTTGTACATCAACATGGTACGATTTCACATGTCGCTTTCGTGTCGACAAATCCAACTGAGTCAGTTATTCCCAATCGCGCGGGAACATGGACTCAAAGTGGACTACATAATACTAACTGTAAAATTCAAGAGACACGCGATATCCAGGCACGGAATACGTCAAACACAGACTCATTACACCTAATGCGTTACCCACAAAATGTAGTTAATAACCACCCAACGATACCAAATCCACAAATATACATTATTCCAGAAAATAATGCTCGTGTACCACCCACAACCCATCACATAAATGAACAGTTATTAATGTTTAACACTTCCATGCGTTTAAATGAAGAATGTGTACTAGAGACTGAATAGGACAGCGAGGAGAAAGCGCTTAAAGTTGCTCTGTGAACTGCGATGGGTTTTGTAACACTGCACAAAACAAATACGCTTGGTCGTGTTTGATAAGCTAGCAGCAGAATGTGACATAATTAATATTGTTAACAGAAACACGGGGAGCTGATTCACTAGATATTGATGTTCATAATTGTAATCATATCGTGTTAAATAGGAAACGAAACAAGCGGGCTAAACGAGATTCTGGGGGTGGGGTGTTAATAATTTATTATAACAATACTATTGAAGACGGCATTACATTTGTATGTCAAGATGATATTAGATGGGTAAAACTAGATACAGATGTATTTAATCTAACTAATAATAAGTACTTATGTGTATGTTATGTGATACCAGAAGGGGCATCCAGAAGTGGAATATTAGATGTTGATGTTTTTGATAGCTTCACTAATTTTGTAAATTAAAACCGTGCCGATGATAATAATTGTATTTGTTTAATATGTGGGTATCTAGATGCTAGAACAAAAACTCTGCCAGACAATGTTGTAAACGATGATGTTAGATATATAACTATTGATGATGATGATTACATTAGTGATGTTACTATTAAGCGATTTTCTAAAGATACAGTTCGGACAAACGATAATGGTTATACACTATTACATTTCTGTAAAGGTTCTGGTCTCAGAATAGTTAATGGTCGAGTCGGCACTGATTATGGGATCGGGGAAAATACGTATATATGTGCAAATTGGAAGAGCTTGGTTGATTATCGTTTGTGTTCAGGTCAGAATCTACACCTAATCAAAGAGTTTAAAGTTGAAGACGCAAATGAGTTGTCCGATCATAAGGTTGTTAGGTGCGAAATTGGTGTAAATACTATTAAGAAAGATAGTAAATTTAGAATGCAAATTGGTAAGACTATAAATAAGAAATATGGAACCCAGCGTTTGCCAATAAATATAGAGCAAATTTGTATACAGATAATGTACAGAAATTACTAAATGCTATGACCATTGCTATGATTGATGTAAATAATGTCAATGAAATCATCGTTAACGAGGCCGTTGAAAATTTTAATTTAGTAATAAAAAATGCAGCAGATGAACGTTTTATGAAAACAAGCAATGATTGCACAAATATACAGAATAGCAGTAAGACAAATATTCCGCATTACTCTAATGAATGCGAAATAAACAGAACACATTTTTGAAAGCCCTAAATTGGCGCAGAACAGAGAAACCAGAGCCGTCACGTATAAATATGGTTATGGCAAGAACCACGTTCAAGACTAGTGTTAAAAGTAATAGATTCAAGCAATCTGGCAATGTAACAAAAACATTGCTTGAAGTTGAACGAAGAGACAGTAAAGAATATTGGAAAATACTCAAGTCAGCAACGAAAGCAAGTAAAATAAATATACGGGTTGAAGAATTTTTTGATTTTCTTTAAAGAGGTAAACAACCCTCAAGCTGATTTTTACCAAGCTGGTACGGATACCAAGGCCGCGGTAACTAATGAACTGATGAATGTTGTGTCCACTGTTTTTGATTAATTAAATATACATATAACAGACACAGAAATTACGAAGGCAATTAAGAAATTAAAAAATAGCAAAATATGGGGTCCGATTTACATATAAAGGAATTTTACTCAAACGCAATTGATGAACTTTTACCATATATTGATATACTTTTCAATGGAATCTTTAAAAGTGGCATATTTCCAAAGGAGTGGTCAGCTGGCATATTAGTACGTTTGCATAAAAAGGAAATATAAATGACGTAAAGAACTACAGAAGTATAACCCTTCTAAGTCCTACAGGGGAGCTATTTACACAAGTCATTAACAATAGGTTAAATGCATGTGCAGAAAAAAACATGGTAAATACGTCGAAGCACAGGCTGGCATTAGAGCTGGTTTCAGTACTGTGGATAACATATATGTTTTAAGTGGCCTTATCTCGCATCTGTTAAATAAGGGTAACAATTTGTATTGTACATTTGTTGATTTTACAAAAGCCTTTGATTATGTGATGCGAGATTGCCTATGGTATAACTTGTTGAAGTTAGGCGTTAAAGGGGAAATGATAGATTTGGAGGATGAGCGTTCCACACATATTGGCATTGATTTAGAATTTCTAAAATTATTCTTAGTTTTGTATGCTGATGACATAATAGTAATGTCAGAAAGCAAATATGATCTGCAAAAATGTTTAGATTGTTTGTCCCAATACTGTACACAATGGTGCTTGACGGTAAATAGTGAAAGAAACACCGGTTATGGTCTTTCGGAAAGGGCGTTGTTTGAGACAAAATGATAAACGGTATTATAATGGAATTGCATTAGAAATTGTTGCACATTTTAAATATCTCGGAATTGTATTCACTACAACTTGCTCCTTTACGGAGGCACAGACATGACTGGCAGATCAAGATCAAAAAGTCGCATGCGCATTGTACACGTTATGTAGCAAATTCATAGATTTAACAGCCGATCAGTATTGTAATTTGTTTGACAAATCGGTTTTACCGGTACTGTGATATGTGCGCGAAGTAGGGGTTTTTCGCCCAGGGTATGATGTGGACAACTGCCATCTTCGCGTTTGCGCGCAACAGCTAAATGGCAAGCAGTAAGCAACAGCTAAATGTCAAATAGTGTACTATGCGTTCCATTGTTTACGGAGAGTTGGGACGGTACCCAGTCATTTTGACAAGAGAGATACGAATCTTGAAATATTGGTTTAAGTTATTAGACTTAGTGTCTTTATAATTTATATGTATAATGACTGGGTTACAAATAATTACTGTAATACTTGGGACAAACGTCTTCGCGATATGCTATGTTCACGAGGATTTAGTCACATATGGGAAACTCAATGCCAAAATATGGAAAGGGAATATTTTATAGGGTTACATAGAAAAATGTCCCAAGATATTTTGCTTCAGGAATGGAGAGGCCAGTTAGAAACTATCAATATGTCCCGTTTATATAAGCATATTTCAGAGGAATTTTCTTATAAATGTTATTTAAATAAAGTTAGAATTAGCAAACATCGACATGCTCTATGCAGAATCTGTACCGGATCTCATGGACTTAATGTAGAAGCCGGTAGAAGGCACAAGCATATGTCGATTACCATTGAATGAGAGGAAATTTCATTTTTGTGATGACATCAAAGATGAGTATCATTTCATAATTGTATGCCCCGTGTATTCTGAATTACGCACAATGTTTGTCAAAACGTATTACTGGAAGCACCCAAATGTTTATAAGCTAACGCAACTTCTAAATTCAACACGCGGTATAGTTTTAAGAAAACGTGCTGCTTTTATATATCCGGCTTTCTCAAAGCGTAATGAACTCAAAGAATACGCATTTTCTCCAGAGTCAAGGAGAGACTATGTAGGGGTTTTTATTTGGATTTGGCAAACCCAATCGAGGGATCCATTTAGGCTATGCTCATCCATTTTAGCTAAGCGTTTTCCATTTTGTAGGCGTGTTGAAAACGATCCAACAATGTGAAACAGGAATTTCTAGAATCCAATTTCCAAGCTAAATACATAGATAGATACATAGGTGTTGGGCATTTGGAAACCGATTGACTGGGGGCTGTTTTCAAAATGGTCAACATAATGTTCATTTAATTGTATTTTTATCAAAATAAACAATTCGTACATGTGATGTTAGTCAGTGACGGACTATCACACGTTTACGTCAATCTGATTATGACGCCACCACGCATGCGACGTAATTGATTATGATGTCATATATGTTGAGTAACAGATGGGATACCTCTATAGCAATACTTGTATGAATGAACTTGACATTTAGATCAGTATTTGACGATATGTCCAAGCTTAGCTCTTAATAATGGATGTTTTCTGTAAGGTGGTAAATATGATGTAAATACGACATGTTGGAATCGATTTTAACTTGAATTCCTAGAATCTAATTTCACGGTAATTATACAGATGAGCTGTTGAGCATTTTGGGAGTAAGTTGACTGAGAGCTGTTGCTGCGTAGGCATTAACAGCGCCTGCTCAAGTTCATCTCAAAATACTTAGAATAATGTTTAGTAAATTGTAGATTCGTCAAAGACATGCAATTCGTATATTAACGACGGAGCATTACGCCATTTTGATTTGTTATGACGTCAAATACGTGGGCGAGAGATCGGATCTCTCTATTATCCGCACAGTTGTACCCAGCATATAGTTTCATTTTGTTATTGAAATACAAGGAAAGTACTGATTCGGTTAGGAGAGAGTGTCTACTTGTGCTTATATAATGTTAACACTTATTTAATTTAATTGTGTTAATCTAATGTACCCGACAAGCGCGCGTGTTGTATAATGTACGCTCAAGGGCCTACGGCTTATTGTGAATACAATATCCATCATAACGGCCACCGGATAGAGTTTGTGGAAACTGGCAATGAAACAATTTTGAACATGTTGTAAGAAATGTTCTGTTGAATAGGTTTCACTTAATTTGATTGGAAGCTACTGTTGTCTTAGGCAGAAATGGCTTCCAATCAAATTAATTTCAAAATAGTCAAAGTTACGTTGTATTTTGCTTTCGAAGCTTGGTATGATATTTCTGCACTGCACTGTGATACATCGGCGAAAATATCCTTCATGCCAAGCCAAGGTCGAAGAGCGTGTTTCCGTACTGAGCCCGTCAATTAAGCTATCCGGGTATCTGATCAACATTAATACACGTGTATAGAATCGACATATTATAAAGAATACGGTATCCTTATTAAATTACACTATTCCGACAGATCGACCGTTGAACTCAGAATTCGTCCATTAATGTCGGTTGGTGCTAACAACGTTCGCCGAAAATACTACACCGTAACAGGTAACACACACTCACACGAATCACTCCACACATATGGTAGATGGATTCATGTCTAGCTATACCCCACCCATTTCTAGCTAAGGTCCGCCCACTTTTACGTATGAATTAATTGTAGCATCCATGGCCTGCATAACTAATGGCAGAAAACTGGAGAAGACCATCACACGGTGACAGACATCTGTATCACGCATTCGAGCATGCTACGTGGACAACGTCAGCCTCGGGAAATATTGTTGACGATTATCTTTACATCACGAATGCCTTCAACACGGCCTGGCAGAAATCAATTTACCGAGCGTTTAATAGACCTATACACTCGTCTAACACGCACTTTACTGAGGTAACAGCGCGTTATAACCCTGGCATATGTAAGGTATACAACCACCGATGGCTATTGAGCCGTTCATCACACATATTTTCATTAGTAATGCGACCCAGTGTATCGATGTAACGCACCGATATTGAATTTTCACCGTTAGTCAACGGCGCAGGGAACTAATAGCAAGTGTTATATGTACGCCAATATGAACCGGTATTAAGCTTAACAAATTCCAGATTCCCCGCTAATTGGCAAATATGTATTTACTCAGGTGTTGCGTAGTTGACGTGCTTACAACTATAGAGCCACTACAACTGTACGGATAACGACTCTGTCGTGAATTACATCCGGTTTGATAACGTCGCATAGTGCGTTAATATTACGAGCGTCTAAACTATTCCTTAGGTTATCTATTGTGCCAGTAACGTTCATGATGGCCCATCGGACAATCAATCTACACGTTTATTTCAGTAAAACTATACACAATTATTGATGTGCACAATGCGTATCCTCACTCAACAACAACAACAATAACAGCAGCAGCAGCAACAACAACAACAGCATCAGCAACAACAACAACAACAACAGCAGCAGCAACAACACCAACAACAGCAACAACAACAACAACAACAGCAGAAGCAGCAGCAACAGCAACAACAACAACAGCAGCAGCAGCAGCAACAACAACAACAACAACAACAACAACAACAACAGCAGCAGCAGCAACAACAACAACAACAACAGCAACAACAGCAGCAGCAGCAACAACAGCAGCAACAACAACAACAACAACAGCAACAACAGCAGCAGCAGCAACAACAACAGCAACAACAACAACATCAACCGCAGCAGCAGCAACAACAACAATAACAATAACATGTACAGATTATACAGATCACTATTATTATCATTTCTTTAAAAAAACATTTAGACCGTAACCTTTCAACCATCGAATCTGTTCAGGAAAATTTAAATTTTCTCATAGAACATGTCCATATTTGCAGACCAAGAAAAGAGTATTTTTGAAGATTTACGACTTAAATGACTTGCTATTTTCAAAAATTGTCTTCTCTTGCTCAGCAAACGGACATTTCTCAAGATGACTGCAGAAGCCGCGTTTGGTTGATATGACCGTTAACGGGTTAAGGGCGACGCCTATTTGCACATTTGAGTACGCGTACGCGTTTAAAATGATTTTCTATTAAATTGTACATGGGCGTGTTAATTAAAGCGTTTGCGCACGTGTTTATAGAGGCGGGGGGGGGGGGGGGGGGAGGCGTCCGCGACAATTTGGGTGTTTTCGTGTAGCGATTAAAACCCAAAGAAACGCGAGGTACATGCATGCGAATGGCATCGTGAACCAATTGTCTCCAGGAAAAAGTAGTCGTAAATAGTAGAACATATGTTATAATAAAGACGCACAATTGGGCACACTCCTCGTAACTAAAACGCCTACTAATACGCAAACGCCAGACGGCCAAATACGGTAATGGGCTCTTTATTCTCTGCAATATTACCATCCCTCATTATACTATCATCATTGACGTATTAACATTAGCTGTGATATTTATCCGGCGTATCATTAACCTTTACTGCGTTATCGCCCTTTAAGATACCATTATTTTTTACATTTTTGGCATTCCGAATTATTCTCATGCGGCACAGCAACAGCGGTGTGAACTTTCACAATTCAATTTAATAGAACGTGATTTGAAACGCGTACGCGTGCGCGAACGCGTTAATGGCTCCTAGATGTACTATATGCGCACGGAAATCAATATCTACCACAGAAACACAGATTAGTATCACGTGACACGGTATAGCGATACAGTACAGCTAAAAAGTACTTTAAAGTGTAAAAAACACAGTTTTAAAGTGTCAACAACAAAATATAACGTACTGATGAATATGTTGGACTTAATAAGGTTGGAAGCCTTCGCTGTCCAAGGCTGTAATGGCTTCCACTGGAATTAAGTCCAAATAGTTAACAGAACATTTGTCACATCGTGTTCACAGTTATGCTAGCTAACGTGCTTCTGTGGGGGTTTCTTTTTAAATATGTTAACTTATTTATCAGCAGTCGATGTAGGAATGGATCGTGCTGGGCGGGGTGGCATGAGCCAGCTTACATACCCGCATACAGCATGGCTCAGAAATAACGTACCGTATTTAAAAAACAATGACAGAAACGTATTAATTTAGTAAGAAAATAGTATGTTGAACATTTTGAACATAGTTGGATTGTGAGACATTGCTGCCCGTTGCTGGTTACTGCAGCAATGTCTTCCAGTCCAAGTATGTTCAAAATATTCAACAGTGTGTTTTGTTTTGTTTTGGAAGCGGTCTAAGTTATGTATGTACTATTATCAATAGTGGCAAATGAAACTCAGTGCCACATGTTGAACATATGAAATTAGTTTTGATTAAAAGCTGTTTCTGCCTAATTATGCCAAAATATTTAACACGCCGCAGTAAGATGTTCACGATTTTGCGATCTCTTAGATTGTGTATCGAATTGTAATACAAGCAGAGTTGCTCTGCATATTTTCAAAATAGCATCACCGGATGATCGCGTAAAAGGAATATAGGCTTAATCCGGTCAAATTCGTGTTAATGAGATATCAGAACGCTCGAAACGCACGCGCGTTAGCACGCACGGACGCACGCACGAACACACGCGCACACGCACGCATGTTTGGCATGGCGTTCAGGCACTGCGCATACGAGCGCGAAAAGGCTGCGTACGACTAAACTCGATCTGATTCCTTGGTAACTACAACCGTTATCGGATGAAGAGGATAAGTGAAGCCCATGTGTTGAGGATGACGCTGTACTCTATCTGACTCATCACTATGGTTGCGGTGATGTCACGATCGCATACTTCGCTCAATTGAATTGTAATAGAATGAAAGCGTGACGTATCAGCTGCGAAGTAAAGTGTGCATGGAATTTTAAAATACCGTATTTGACATCCAACAGTGTAAATCATAAGTATGTTAAAATCTGCCGTCAGCTAAAACATAAACACGTTAGTTAGTGCAAGTATTACCACGATAAACATGTTATTTATTATAATTATTAACACGATAAACATGTTATTTATTATTGGCCTAATTATTAACACGATAAACATGCTATTTATTATAATTATTAACACGATAAACATGTTATTTATTATAATTATTAACACGATAAACATGTTATTTATTATAATTATTAACACGATAAACATGTTATTTATTATAATTATTAACACGATAAACATGTTATTTATTATAATTATTAACACGATAAACATGTTATTTATTATAATTATTAACACGATGCAACGAATGTTCAATTCAATAATTTGTACTTAGTTTGATTTGAAGCCATTGTCTTCCAATCTAATTATATTCAACATGTTCAACAGTACGTGTCATGTTGTTCTGGAATCAGTCTAAAGTATGTCTGCGCTGTACTGTAACAGACGAATTGCGACAATATGGCTATGAGCGTGACGAATCTGTTTTTAGTTTACCTACCTGGTAAGTGAAGCAGAAAGGAGCTTGTCAATGACGGTTTCCAAGCGATTGCTCGCGGTAAATTGCACGCTCCTGCGACACAGTCTGTTGGTAGACAACTGACCGAGCAACTACAGATGTCTCCCGCATCGAGTGTCGCGTTCAGGCGACAGTTTATTTGCTGTGTTTCTAGCGCCTGTCTCGAGTATTCTTCTGCTACGCTGGTGAATACTGTTCGATAAAACGTGCTCGCGAGGCGACGGTTGCTAGATCAGGATGAAGTTTCAGATATTCATTACTTTTGCAAACATTTTTGCCGGAAAGGAACAAAATCGAATCCTAACAAAATACGTTCTTTTTAAGAATGGGAGAGCGGAGATATCGGACTTAACACAGACGCACATATTGACCAGTGAACGTGTCGAATTGGATGAGGCGAGAATAGAAAGAAGCCATGAGAGTTTTCACGAAATGTCCATGGACAATCACTTTTCGAGACGAAAAGAAAACAGATATCTTGGCAAATCATGGAAACTTTCAGTGAGTACCCACAAGGGCACGCTGAAAACACGAAACGCGACTAAACCCGCTGGTAATTCAATAAGCCTCAGAAGTTTTATTGTTAGCGGAAGCCTCCACGAGACACCAACAGCAATTATGGATTGGACGTGACAGATTATTCTGTAATCCCTCAACGCGGGCTAAATCAGATTTTCCGGAGAGTTGTTTTGACAAAAACCAAACTCGGATCACCCATGGATTCTAGATGGGAACTTTAATCTACCCACAGAACGGAGATATTGATTTAATTGATTGAGATGTTCGCGCTCAGATGAAATATTCGAATCAGTTTAAATAATGTGATTCTCGCCACCAAATGCCACGCGCCCATTTAGAAAAGATCTATGACGATTATACCAGTTTAAAATGAAGTGAAACATTCCTTCAGATCTCCATAACTAGTTATTGATTAGTCTATTGAGTGTGCACACTGTTTATCGCTGAATACAGTATTTCTTTCGAATTGCTTGAGAATAATCACCGATCCCGGATTGTCAGTGCTTAGTGGTGTGGGTACGGGGCGCGTGTGTGGTGCGTGAGTGGGTGCGGTGCGTGTGCGTGCCTGCGCGCGTGGGTGCGGGGCGTGCGCGTATGTGCGTGCATGCGTGTATGTGTGTGTACATATGTGCGCCACATACATGTAGGAACGTCACAGATTTCTTTGATTTCAACGAGTTGAGGGGGAAAGAGATGAAAAAGATTAGTTTGCCAAAATATACGTCAATAATACATTGCCGTCACAATTCATGGGACCCATCTGCCATTCAAGCATATGCTCTGTTCTCAAATAGTTCAATCAAAAATAAAATTTCTCGCGGATTCTTCGGCGGAAACAGACGAGGCACGATACGTATCAATATAATTATATTTCATGCTTCTCTTTCAAACCGTCCGTGCCTGAGAATCATAATTTGTCTATCACCGAGAAGATCAACGTAGCTTAGAAAACACGTCGATAAATGGAGGGATCATGTTTGTCACTCAAGTATATGGCGTCATAACCAATTACTTCTGGCCGAGGTGCCATTCAAGGCCAAGATGCGTAATGAATGACGTATCTAGGCCGTCCATGCACATTCGAAAGTCGATCAACTGTACGAATTGTATGGTTTTAGTTTTAAAATATTCAAAGACTTATTTGTATAGTTGCCCTGAAAATGTGTTTTTGTGAAGGCATGGTTTAAAGTGTATATACCTAAGTTGATTCCGAGACGCGCAAAAAGTGGGCGGAGCTTAGCTAGAAATAGGCTGGGAATAACTAGAAATGGATCTATACATGACGTGTAGCGCGAATAGGTGAACAGAGATGGCATCTTAGAAATACGGGGAAAAGCGCGTATTATTTTCCGTAATCTCTCAGAATGTGATTAAAATTAATTGAACTATCTTTTCACCGGCCATACTGCAGATGGCAATGTTACCCTCACGCCCACAAGCTGCATTGTCACGAGTTTCATCTCTGGGATCATGGATCACGATATGAGCGTAAGAAATCGTGTCTTCTGAATTAGCAGAATCTGGGGTTACCCAGTAAGGCGCAGATCGAAAATGTAAGACAGACGTTTCAATAGGCGCACTCAGATTCAATGCAGTGTGCTTCGAATAATAATCTCACCCTGTCTTAAATGAGGGGTCATTTCTCTCTATGTCCGTCCATTCCTATCTAAGCTCCACCCACTTCACACGCGTGTAAGAATCGATGTGAAACCTTAAACCCTAAATTCCCAGAATCACAATTCCACGTTAAATATACTTGATTCGACTGGGTGTGTTGCCTGCCCATGGCAGAACATTCACCATAATGTCTATTACATTGTAAATTAACTTAAGACATACAATTCAGACACTTTCCTGAACTGACAGAACGGATCCCTCAATTGCATAGCATAAGTTTGGTGTTGGTCTTTGAGCTATGACAAACCCACACACAGCACGATCCAGTCGTCACGCTATGACAAACACATATAGCACGATCTAGGATGATCGTCAAGCTATGACAAACACACACAGCACGAGTTAGGCTGATCCTGAAGCTATGGCAAACACATACAGCACGATCTAGGCTGATCCTCAAGCTATAGCAAACACATACAGCACGATCTAGGCTGATCCTGAAGCTATAGCAAACACATACACACACTCGCGCGCGCGCACACATATACACACCACACACACACACACGCACGCACGCACGCACGCACGCGTACACGCACATACACGCGCACACACACACCACACACACACACACGCACACACGCACACGCACGCGCACGCACACACGTACGCACGCGCACGCACGTACGCACGCACGCGCACGCGCGCGCGCACGCACGCACGCACACACACGTGCACGCACACGCGCGCACAGGCACACGCACGCACGCACGCACGCACGCACGCACGCACGCACGCACGCACGCACGCACGCACGCACGCACGCACGCACGCACGCACGCACTCACTCACGCACGCACGCACGCACGCACGCACGCACGCACGCACGCACGCACGCACGCACGCGCACGCAAACGCACACACACACACGTGCACGCGCACGCGCGCACAGGCACACGCACGCACGCACGCACGCACGCACGCTCGCACGCACGCACGCACGCACGCACGCACGCACGCACGCACGCACGCACGCACGCACGCACGCACGCACGCACGCACGCACCACGCACGCTCGCACGCACGCACGCACGCACGCACGCACGCACGCACGCACGCACGCACGCATGATTTAGGCGGGTCTTCAAGCTATGACTAACACATAGCAAGATGTGGGCAGGTCTTCAATCTATGGCGAACACACACAGAAAGATCTAGGCTGATCTTCAAGCTGTGGCAAACACATACCGCACGACCTAGGCTGGTCTCCAAGCTATGACAAACACGTATTATAGCACGAGCTAGGCTGGTCTTCAAGATATGACAAAGACATACAGCACGATTTAAACATTCTGTTTATCTGCTTGCTAGAGGACTGGAATTTCCCACATATTCTCATCTGAAACTTCTAGGTCAGGACGGTATAACGAATCAGCAATGCCCATTTGTTTGAGTGTAGAGTCTGTTTGATGCATAGTGTGAGTGGGGTTTATTTCGGGGTTGACGTAGGCCTATAGCTGACTCTAAAGAAATAGTATAATTATTAAACATACGTATTCCAACCAGTGGTATGCTCTCTTGTCTTCTCCCACAAATACCCATTTACACATTGCTATTCTGTGTAACCTGTGTACAATGTACGTTTTCTTATAATTTGAGCAGTAAAAACAAATAAATTGCCTCATCGTCAGAACATTTGGACAACGCGTATAGAATAATGTATGTCTCCGTTGCGTAAAACTTTACTAACACATTGGTTGAGATTGAACTATAACTACTGAAAAACTACCTAATTACTTTAAAGATGCATAGTCACACCAAATGCCTGAAAATAACCTCGTTAAAATTATGTACACAAATGTAATGAAAAGAACTAAAATTTAATATATCATGTTTTTGTTCTGTATCAATTCATATATTTTGTTGAATTAAGGACTCGTGTCCCTAAATCAGTTTCAGAAAATGAACGAAATTATGTTAATTTAATGCAATAAAATTACTATATTTTTAGATGTATTACATTTCGTTGCATCGAGGCAGACAGTTTAAGCCACTAAATTATACAATTTTAGCCATTTTATTTTCAAGCATATTGGTGTGAATATGAACCTTTAATCAACCGGAGAAACACAACGTTTGATAGTAGCATGTGCAAATTAGCTCGCCGAAAACTTGCGATTTTAAAGCCCCTGTCACTGCGCATGTTTATTTATCTCAGCTATTTAAAAGCAAGCGACATCGAGTCGTCAGTGTGCGCCCGTATGCGCCTGTATGAGCGATCTCTTGGCGAGTCAGGCTGAGATCGGGTATGTTATCGATGTATCAGAAGTATCACGTGGTTGCTTTACCTATCTACGCATGCGCACACTTTTACTCTCACTTGAAGCAGGTGTAATTGAATAGAATTTGTACACGTGATACCGTTATCCGATTATACTCTCGGCCGTTCGGATATGTAATCTGAGTAAGCGGGGTACCTCGGTAACATATCTGAACCTTAGGTGTGGTGTAACCAGAATTTCACATGATTCGATCGATTGCAATTTTGCAAAGGCCACATGATATAAAATCGTCGTTTCATTGGTCAAATTGTAGATAGGAATCGCATCACAGTCTCATGTCAGGCGCACACTGACAATCCAGGTGTGAGCGATTTCAAATCGCTGCGACCGGAAAATAAATAAGTCGCTCGTGTTTGATATTTGCAATCTGTCGCAAGCAACACAAATCACCTGCAATTAACAGCCGCGTATCACCCGCACACATGCGATGTTCATGCGCTTCTAGAGAAGACAAATATGCGCAGCGACTGGCTACTTAAAATCGAAAGTCTGCGGCGAGCTTAAAACAATTGCCAGCACAAAGTCTCCTTCAATGGCACGTATTAATCCCTTCACCATTAAAATACAAATGCCTCAATCTATAGACAACTATATTGGAAAGAGGTTGCATATTTTGAAACGACCTAATTCGACAGAATTCTGTTGCTGCCCATAGGCAGCAACATATTTCAGTAAAAATTAGTTTCAATATATTCAGCAAAACATTCCTTACATCATAGTAAGATTACATTATGGTAAGATTGCGCTAACGCTTCTATCGATGACGTCCCGATATCTCGCTTTCAGGACAACAATACAGAACATGTGTTGAATAATTTGAAATTAATATGACTGGAACACGTTGCTGGCAGCAACGGCTTCCAGTCATATTACCTACGAGACTTTCAATAACACCCTTGCTATATGTGCACATGCCATGCATCGGAAATGATTTACATTTTCAGGAATGTGCCGGCGAAAGGGTTAAAGCTGGTTAAATGAAATAGCTATATAATCTGCCCAAGCCATATCATTATTAATTAGATTTACTCTGGGCCAGATTAACTGTGCATCAGTTCTGCTAATGCGTGCGCGGGCTGGTTTACCACGCTCTGCTTGTTGCTACCTATTTAAAGTAATGGACTACAGAGAGACACTGATGGACTCCAAATGGGAATCTGCAATCATGCATGCATACAACTCTATTGACCACACCAAGTTCGCTCGCATCAGCATTATCTCCAGAACATTGCCAATAAATGCCAACAACAAAGGCTTTTCTATCAATAGATGGAGAACAATTATCGTGTTCTTGTTTAATCAGCAGCCATATGTCCTCATTATCTCTGAATTGTTGCAGTGTGTACACACTGATTGAGCGAGCAAAGGTCTGCTCTCTATTTGATATATGACTTTATAACTCTCTGCGAGCATTGTCGTGTCAACACTTCTCTGTGGAGTCTAGAGCTGAATTGGACAGACCTGGTAAATACGAACCCAGAGTGTTCGAATGATCTGTGAGGATATTCTGGTAATCAGTATACAAGAGATTGCATTCTGGCTAGTAATATCACGTTATGCTGTAATCACACATTGTTCTTGAATGACACGGTGATGTATGAGCCATGCTACTAATTACATTTCCTTAGCCTGCCGTGACGAAAAGTATCAATGTATTCAAATAGTGGAGCCCTAACACACGTGAATAAGCAACTCCACTGTAGTCATGGCATCAACATTATATGAAATAGCAATTATGATGAGCAAACCTCATTACGGAATGACACTCATTATGTGTACATACCAGTGTAGTAACTGCGCGTATACCATTTCAAGATTTCCACATAATATCCCTCGTCCGTAATTAGGGGAAGTGGGTATTCTCTGTATGTCTGCATGCAGGCGCCCGCGTGTGCCCGGTGGTGGCTTTAGTTAAAATAAATGGTGATCCGATTTGTTTCAAGTTTAACGCAACAGAGGAATTGACCATAAACTAGGACCTCCAGTCTTGTGATGATACTGATAAATAAATCCCGGATCCGTATTGGATCAAATTCATGATCTGTGAATGTCTCAGACACTACTTGTCTAATTTGGCTCAAATCTTAACACAAGAATGGGGCTAACCGTACAATAAATTCCCACACAGTATCTCATGATTTGAAAGAACGATTCGAAAATCAGAAACAGTTAAAAAATACTCTTTGCAACGTGACAAACGCGAGAGCGCGAGGGTCTGCAATTTTACATTGTTCTTGCTGTGCATTGTGTACGCATCACGCGTTAGACATCAAGTAGTATTCGAATGATTGTTGATGGCTGTGAATCAATGCTGGTGATGATGCCTGTGTTCTGCGGCTGCAGAAAGTAGAATGCATCATCTCCCTACACGCAGTCCATCTTTTTTTGCCCCTGATTCCTGTCCTCATTCGAGTCGTTCATCTCATTGGCGTTCTGCTTGGCCCTCAGGGAGGTCTAATCCTACTTCTCTTAGGCCGAGGAGGTATAAGCCCATTGTACGAGTTTGTGCAGCCCGGGACGAACGTTATAGGTACTGGCACGAAGGGAATGCACTCTGGGTTTCTTTTGGAATTCGCAAACATGTCCAATCATAGACTATGTTGGGCCACTTTCACTGTCAGTGGAGGTTACATTACACCAAAATGCATAGCGCATTCATCGGAGGGTCGACTACCTGGCCTTTGAGGTAGTCTTTTAGTACCAAGGCATTTGCGGTGGCATCTATCAAGCGTATCTAGGACTGAGGCTGGAGATGCTAAGACATCACAGTCTTATAGTACCAGTGGTGCACGGCCATTACTGAGGAGGGTGACGCTGATGAATGTCTAGCAAAGGCCCTAGTCGCAATACTGGGTATGCCGCAAGAGACGGAATATTCCGACGGCATGAACTTCAGAGACGAGGAAAAAGAAACCGTTTGACGAACTTCTCCAAATAGCTGCAAGCAGACTAGAAGCTGCGAATCTCTTTATGAATGAATCCAAAACAGAGTTCACCCACATACACCGATCTACAAAACATGACATTTCTGCACGCTGTGTCATTGAGAGCGTAGCTTTCCAGTCCTTCTGGAAGCTATGGATTCGAGATCATAGATGCCCTTGAAAAGAGAATACGTTTATACAATGCAACCTGCGTTTACTTGATGTTGTATAACTGTAGCAGCTGGGAAGCTCCAGCGGCAGCTCTAAACAAACTCGATGCCTGCCACTGTAAACACCTGCCCACGATCACTGGACACCGATGGCCTGACTTTATAAGTTCCAATGATGCACTATACAATATGTGTAATACGTCGCGGCTGTCTGTAAAGGTCGTCCAGCAAAGATGGTCCATGTTTGGCCATGCACTAAGGATGCCAGAAGAGACACCTGCACAGAGAGCCTTGGAATTCGCCCTACTCGGAGCCAGCACTAACAAAGCCAGTAGAGGACGTCATTGCATAAATCCACTATGCGTGCTACAACACACGTGTCATCG
>CM067359.1:175040627-175058127 GCA_034401795.1 Chaetoderma sp. LZ-2023a
AAACAGGAATTTCTAGAATCCAATTTCCAAGCTATATACATAGATACATACATAGGTGTTGGGCATTTGGAAACCGATTGACTGGGGGCTGTTTTCAAAATGGTCAAGATAATGTTCATTTAATTGTATTTTTATCAAAATAAACAATTCGTACATGTGATGTTAGTCAGTGACGGACTATCACACGTTTACGTCAATCTGATTATGACGCCACCACGCATGCGACGTAATTGATTATGATGTCATATATGGTGAGTAACAGATGGGATACCTCTATAGCAATACTTGTATGAATGAACTTGACATTTAGATCAGTATTTGACGATATGTCGAAGCTTAGCTCTTAATAATGGATGTTTTCTGTAAGGTGGTAAATATGATGTAAATACGACGTCTTGGAATCGATTTTAACTTGAATTCCTAGAATCTAATTTCACGGTAATTATACAGATGAGCTTTTGAGCATTTTGGGAGCAAGTTGACTGAGCGCCGTTGCTGCATAGGCATTAACAGCGCCTGCTCAAGTTCATCTCAAAATACTTAGAATAATGTTTAGTAAATTGTAGATTCGTCAAAGACATGCAATTCGTATATTAACGACGGAGCATTACGTCATTTTGATTTGTTATGACGTCAAATACGTGGGCAAGAGATCGGATCTCTCTATTATCCGCACAGTTGTACCCAGCATATAGTTTCATTTTGTCATTGAAATACAAGGAAAGTACTGATTCGGTTAGGAGAGAGTGTCTACTTGTGCTTATATAATGTTAACACTTATTTAATTTAATTGTGTTAATCTAAGGTATCCGACAAGCGCGCGTGTTGTATAATGTACGCTCAAGGGCCTACGGCTTATTGTGAATACAATATCCATCATAACGGCCACCGGATAGAGTCTGTGGAAACTGGCAATGAAACAATTTAGAACATGTTGTAAGAAATGTTCTGTTGAATAGGTTTCACTTAATTTGATTGGAAGCTACTGTTGTCTTAGGCAGAACTGGCTTCCAATCAAATTAATTTCAAAATAGTCAAAGTTACGTTGTATTTTGCTTTCGAAGCTTGGTATGATATTTCTGCACTGCACTGTGATACATCGGCGAAAATATCCTTCATACCAAGCCAAGGTCGAAGAGCGTGTTTCCGTACTGAGCCCGTCAATTACGCTATCCGGGTATCTGATCAACATTAATACACGTGTATAGAATCGACATATTATAAAGAATACGTTATCCTTATTAAATTACACTATTCCGACAGATCGACCGTTGAACTCAGAATTCGTCCATTAATGTCGGTTGGTGCTAACAACATTCGCCGAAAATACTACACCGTAACAGGTAACACACACTCGCACTAATCACACCACACATATGGTAGATGGATTCGTGTCTAGCTATACCCCACCCATTTCTAGCTAAGGTCCGCCCACTTTTACGTATGAATTAATTGTAGCATCCATGGCCTGCATAACTAATGGCAGACAACTGGAGAAGACCATCACACGGTGACAGACATCTGTATCACGCATTCGAGCATGATACGGGGACAACGTCAGCCTCGGGAAATATTGTTGACGATTATCTTTACATCACGAATGCCTTCATCACGGCCTGGCAGAAATCAATTTACCGAGCGTTTAATAGACCTATGCACTCGTCTAACACGCACTTTACTGAGGTAACAGCGCGTTATAACCCTGGCATATGTAAGGTATACAACCACCGATGGCTATTGAGCCGTTCATCGCACATATTTTCATTAGTAATGCGACCCAGTGTATCGATGTAACGCGCCAATATTGAATTTTCACCGTTAGTCAACGGCGCAGGGAACTAATAGCAAGTGTTATATGTGCGCCAATATGAACCGGTATTAAGCTTAACAAATTCCCGTTTCCCCGCTAATTACCAAATATGTATTTACTCAGGTGTTGCGTAGTTGACGTGCTTACAACTATAGAGTCACTACAAGTGTACAGATAACGACTCTGTCGTGATTTACATCCGGTTTGATAACGTCGCATAGTGCGTTAATATTACGAGCGTCTAAACTATTCCTTAGGTTATCTATTGTGCCAGTAAAGTTCATGATGGCCCATCGGACAATCAATCTACAGGTTTATTTCAGTAAAACTATACACAATTATTGATGTCCACAATGTGTATCCTCACTCAACAACAACAACAATAACAGCAGCAGCAGCAGCAGTAACAGCAACAACAACAACATCAGCAGCAGCATCAGCAACAACAACAACAACAACAACAACAACAACAACAACAGCAGCTACAACAACAACAGCAACCACAGCAGCAGCAACAACAACAGCAACAACAACAACATCAACCGCAGCAGCAGCAGCAGCAACAACAACAACAACAATAACATGTACAGATTATACAGATCACTATTATTATCATTTCTTTAAAAAACATTTAGACGTAACCGTTTAACCATCGAATCTGTTCAGGAAAACTTCAATTTTCTCATAGAACATGTCCATATTTGCAGACCAAGAAAAGAGTATTTTTGAAGATTTACGACTTAAATGACTTGCTATTTTCAAAAATAGTCTTCTCTTGGTCGGCAACCGGACATTTCTCAAGATGACTGCAGAAGCCGCGTTTGGTTGATATGACCGTTAACGGGTTAAGGGCGACGCCTATTTGCACATTTGAGTACGCGTACGCGTTTAAAATGATTTTCTATTAAATTGTACATGGGCGTGTTAATTAAAGCGTTTGCGCACGTGTTTATAGAGGCGGGGGGGGGGGGGGGCGTCCGCGACAATTTGGGTGTGTTCGTGGTGCGATTAAAACCCAAAGAAACGCGAGTTACATGCATGCAAATGGCATCGTGAACCAATTGTCTCCAGGAAAAAGTAGTCGTAAATAGTAGAACATATGGTATAATAAAGACGCACAATTGGGCACACACCTCGTAACTAAAACGCCTACTAATACGCAAACGCCAGAAGGCCAAATACGGTAATGGGCCTTTTATTCTCTGCAATATTACCATCCCTCATTATACTATCATCATTGACGTATTAACATTAGCTGTGATATTTATCCGGCGTATCATTAACCTTTACTGCGTTATCGCACTTTAAGATACCATTATTTTTGACATTTTTGGCATTCCGAATTATTCTCATGCGGCACAGCAACAGCGGTGTGAACTTTCACAATTCAATTTAATAGAACGTGATTTGAAACGCGTACGCGTGAGCGAACGCGTTAATGGCTCCTAGATGTACTATATGCGCACGGAAATCAATATCTGCCACAGAAACACAGATTAGTATTACGGTGCACGGTATAGCGATACAGTACAGCTAAAAATAACTTTAAAGTGTAAAAAACACAGTTTTAAAGTGTCAACAACAAAATATAACGTACTGATGAATATGTTGGACTTAATAAGGTTGGAAGCCTTCGCTGTCCAAGGCTGTAATGGCTTCCACTGGAATTAAGTCCAAATAGTTAACAGAACATTTGTCACATCGTGTTCACAGTTATGCTAGCTAACGTGCTTCTGTGGGGGTTTCTTTTTAAAAATGTTAACTTATTTATCAGCAGTCGATGTAGGAATGAATCGTGCTGGGCGGGGTGGCATGAGCCAGCTTACATACCCGCATACAGCATGGCTCAGAAATAACGTAACGTATTTAAAAAACAATGACAGAAACGTATTAATTTAGTAAGAAAATAGTATGTTGAACATTTTGAACATAATTGGATTGTGAGACATTGCTGCCCGTTGCTGGTTACTGCAGCAATGTCTTCCAGTCCAAGTATGTTCAAAATATTCAACAGTGTGTTTTGTTTTGTTTTGGAAGCGGTCTAAGTTATGTATGTACTATTATCAATAGTGGCAAATGAAACTCAGTGCCACATGTTGAACATATGAAATTAGTTTTGATTAAAAGCTGTTTCTGCCTAATTTTGCCAAAATATTTAACACGCCGCAGTAAGATGTTCACGATTTTGCGATCTCTTAGATTGTGTATCGAATTGTAATACAAGCAGAGTTGCTCTGCATATTTTCAAAATAGCATCACCGGATGATCGCGTAAAAAGAATATAGGCTTAATCCGGTCAAATTCGTGTTAATGAGATATAAGAACGCTCGAAACGCACGCGCATGAGCACGCACGGACGCACGCACGATCACACGCGCACACGCACGCATGTTTGGCATGGCGTTCAGGCACTGCGCATACGAGCGCGAAAAGGCTGCGTACGACTAAACTCGATCTGATTCCTTGGTAACTACAACCGTTATCGGATGAAGAGGATAAGTGAAGCCCATGTGTTGAGGATGACGCTGTACTCTATCTGACTCATCACTATGGTTGCGGTGATGTCACGATCGCATACTTCGCTCAATTGAATTTTAATAGAATGAAAGCGTGACGTATCAGCAGCGAAGTAAAGTGTGCATGGAATTTAAAAATACCGTATTTGACATCCAACAGTGTAAATCATAAGTATGTTAAAATCTACCGTCAGCTAAAACATAAACCGTTAGTTAGTGCAAGTATTAACACGATAAACATGTTATTTATTATAATTATTAACACGATAAACATGTTATTTATTATTGGTCTAATTATTAACACGATAAACATGCTATTTATTATAATTATTAACACGATAAACATGTTATTTATTATAATTATTAACACGATAAACATGTTATTTATTATAATTATTAACACGATAAACATGTTATTTATTATAATTATTAACACGATAAACATGTTATTTATTATAATTATTAACACGATGCAACGAATGTTCAGTTCAATAATGTGTACTTAGTTTGATTTGAAGCCATTGTCTTCCAATCTAATTATATTCAACATGTTCAACAGTACGTGTCATGTTGTTCTGGAATCAGTCTAAAGTATGTCTGCGCTGTACTGTAACAGACGAATTGCGACAATATGGCTATGAGCGTGACGAATCTGTTTTAGTTTACCTACCTGGTAAGTGAAGCAGAAAGGAGCTTGTCAATGACGGTTTCCAAGCGATTGCTCGCGGTAAATTGCACGCTCCTGCGACACAGTCTGTTGGTAGACAACTGACCGAGCAACTACAGATGTCTCCCGCATCGAGTGTCGCGTTCAGGCGACAGTTTAGTTGCTGTGTTTCTAGCGCCTGTCTCGAGTATTCTTCTGCTACGTTGGTGAATACTGTTCGATAAAACGTGCTCGCGAGGCGACGGTTGCGAGATCAGGATGAAGTTTCAGATATTCATTACTTTTGCAAACATTTTTGCCGGAAAGGAACAAAATCGAATCCTAACAAAATACGTTCTTTTTAAGAATGGGAGAGCGGAGATATCGGACTTAACACAGACGCACATATTGACCAGTGAACGTGTCGAATTGGATGAGGCGAGAATAGAAAGAAGCCATGAGAGTTTTCACGAAATGTCCATGGACAATCACTTTTCGAGACGAAAAGAAAACAGATATCTTGGCAAATCATGGAAACTTTCAGTGAGTACCCACAAGGGCACGCTGAAAACACGAAACGCGACTAAACCCGCTGGTAATTCAATAAGCCTCAGAAGTTTTATTGTTAGCGGAAGCCTCCACGAGACACCAACAGCAATTATGGATTGGACGTGACAGATTATTCTGTAATCCCTCAACGCGGGCTAAATCAGATTTTCCGGAGAGTTGTTTTGACAAAAACCAAACTCGGATCACCCGTGGATTCTAGATGGGAACTTTAATCTACCCACAGAACGGAGATATTGATTTAATTGATTGCGATTTTCGCGCTCAGATGAAATATTCGAATCAGTTTAAATAATTTGATTCTCGGCACCAAATGCCACGCGCCCATTTAGAAAAGATCTATGACGATTATACCAGTTTAAAATGAAGTGAAACATTCCTTCAGATCTCCATAGCTAGTTATTGATTAGTCTATTGAGTGTGCACACTGTTTATCGCTGAATACAGTATTTCTTTCGAATTGCTTGAGAATAATCACCGATCCCGGATTGTCAGTGCTTAGTGGTGTGGGTACGGGGCGCGTGTGTGGTGCGTGAGTGGGTGCGGTGCGTGTGCGTGCCTGCGCGCGTGGGTGCGGGGCGTGCGCGTATGTGCGTGCGTGCGTGTGTGTGTGTACATAAGTGCGCCACATACATGTAGGAACGTCACAGATTTCTTTGATTTCAACGAGTTGAGGGGGAAAGAGATGAAAAAGATTAGTTTGCCAAAATATACGTCAATAATACATTGCCGTCACAATTCATGGGACCCATCTGCCATTCAAGCATATGCTCTATTCTCAAATAGTTCAATCAAAAATAAAATTTCTCGCGGATTCTTCGGCGGAAACAGACGAGGCACGATACGTATCAATATAATTATATTTCATGCGTCTCTTTCAAACCGTCCGTGCCTGAGAATCATAATTTGTCTATCACCGAGAAGATCAACGTAGCTTAGAAAACACGTCGATAAATGGAGGGATCATGTTTGTCACTCAAGTATATGGCGTCATAACCAATTACTTCTGGCCGAGGTGCCATTCAAGGCCAAGATGCGTAATGAATGACGTATCTAGGCCGTCCATGCACATTCGAAAGTCGATCAACTGTACGAATTGTATGGTTTTAGTTTTAAAATATTCAAAGACTTATTTGTATAGTTGCCCTGAAAATGTGTTTTTGTGAAGGCATTGTTCAAAGTGTATATACCTAAGTTGATTCCGACACGCGCAAAAAGTGGGCGGAGCTTAGCTAGAAATAGGCTGGGAATAACTAGAAATGGATCTATACATGACGTGTAGTGCGAATAGGTGAACAGAGATGGCATCTTAGAAATACGGGGAAAAGCGCGTATTATTTTCCGTAATCTCTCAGAATGTGATTAAAATTAATTGAACTATCTTTTCACCGGCCATACTGCAGATGGCAATGTTACCCTCACGCCCACAAGCTGCATTGTCACGAGTTTCATCTCTGGGATCATGGATCACGATATGAGCGTAAGAAATCGTGTCTTCTGAATTAGCAGAATCTGGGGTTACCCAGTAAGGCGCAGATCGAAAATGTAAGACAGACGTTTCAATAGGCGCACTCAGATTCAATGCAGTGTGCTTCGAATAATAATCTCACCTGTCTTAAATGAGGGGTCATTTCTCTCTATGTCCGTCCATTCCTATCTAAGCTCCACCCACTTCACACGCGTGTAAGATCGATGTGAAACCTTAAACCCTAAATTCCCAGAATCACAATTCCACGTTAAATATACTGGATTCGACTGGGTGTGTTGCCTGCCCATGGCAGAACATTCACCATAATGTCTATTACATTGTAAATTAACTTAAGACATACAATTCAGACACTTTCCTGAACTGACAGAACGGATCCCTCAATTGCATAGCATAAGTTTGGTGTTGGTCTTTGAGTTATGACAAACCCACACACAGCACGATCCAGTCGTCACGCTATGACAAACACATATAGCACGATCTAGGATGATCGTCAAGCTATGACAAACACACACAGCACGATTTAGGCTGATCCTGAAGCTATGGCAAACACATACAGCACGATCTAGGCTGATCCTCAAGCTATAGCAAACACATACAGCACGATCTAGGCTGATCCTGAAGCTATAGCAAACACATACACACACACTCGCGCGCGCGCACACATATACACACCACACACACACACACGCACGCACGCACGCACGCACGCACGCACGCACGCGTACACGCACATACACGCGCACACACTCATACACACACACCACACACACACACGCACACACGCACACACGCACACGCACGCGCACGCGCACACGTACGCACGCGCACGCACGCACGCACGCACGCACACGCACACACACGTGCACGCACACGCACACGCACGCACGCACGCACGCACGCACGCACGCACGCACGCACGCACGCAAACGCACCCACACACGTGCACGCGCACGCGCGCACAGGCACACGCACGCACGCACGCACGCACGCACGCACGCACGCACGCACGCACGCACGCACGCACGCACGCACGCACGCACGCACGCACGCACGCACGCACGCACGCACGCACGCACGCACGCACGCACGCACGCACGCATGATTTAGGCGGGTCTTCAAGCTATGACTAACACATAGCAAGATGTGGGCAGGTCTTCAATCTATGGCGAACACACACAGAAAGATCTAGGCTGATCTTCAAGCTGTGGCAAACACATACCGCACGACCTAGGCTGGTCTCCAAGCTATGACAAACACGTATTATAGCACGAGCTAGGCTGGTCTTCAAGATATGACAAAGACATACAGCACGATTTAAACATTCTGTTTATCTGCTTGCTAGAGGACTGGAATTTCCCACATATTCTCATCTGAAACTTCTAGGTCAGGACGGTATAACGAATCAGCAATGCCCATTTGTTTGAGTGTAGAGTCTGTTTGATGCATAGTGTGAGTGGGGTTTATTTCGGGGTTGACGTAGGCCTATAGCTGACTCTAAAGAAATAGTATAATTATTAAACATACGTATTCCAACCAGTGGTATGCTCTCTTGTCTTCTCCCACAAATACCCATTTACACATTGCTATTCTGTGTAACCTGTGTACAATGTACGTTTTCTTATAATTTGAGCAGTAAAAACAAATAAATTGCCTCATCATCAGAACATTTGGACAACGCGTATAGAATAATGTATGTCTCCGTTGCGTAAAACTTTACTAACGCATTGGTTGAGATTGAAATATAACTACTGAAAAACTACCTAATTACTTTAAAGATGCATAGTCACACCAAATGCCTGAAAATAACCTCGTTAAAATTATGTACACAAATGTAATGAAAAGAACTAAAATTTAATATATCATGTTTTTGTTCTGTATCAATTCATATATTTTGTTGAATTAAGGACTCGTGTCTCTAAATCAGTTTCAGAAAATGAACGAAATTATGTTAATTTAATGCAATAAAATTACTATATTTTTAGATGTATTACATTTCGTTGCATCGAGGCAGACAGTTTAAGCCACTAAATTATACAATTTTAGCCATTTTATTTTCAAGCATATTGGTGTGAATATGAACCTTTAATCAACCGGAGAAACACAACGTTTGATAGTAGCATGTGCAAATTAGCTCGCCGAAAACTTGCGATTTTAAAGCTCCTGTCACTGCGCATGTTTATTTATCTCAGCTATTTAAAAGCAAGCGACATCGAGTCGTCAGTGTGCGCCCGTATGCGCCTGTATGAGCGATCTCTTGGCGAGTCAGGCTGAGATCGGGTATGTTATCGATGTATCAGAAGTATCACGTGGTTGCTTTACCTATCTACGCATGCGCACATTTTTACTCTCACTTGAAGCAGGTGTAATTGAATAGAATTTGTACACGTGATACCGTTATCCGATTATACTCTCGGCCGTTCGGATATGTAATCTGAGTAAGCGGGGTACCTCGGTAACATATCTGAACCTTAGGTGTGGTGTAACCAGAATTTCACATGATTCGATCGATTACAATTTTGCAAAGGCCACATGATATAAAATCGTCGTTTCATTGGTCAAATTGTAGATAGGAATCGCATCGCAGTCTCATGTCAGGCGCACACTGACAATCCAGGTGTGAGCGATTTCAAATCGCTGCGACCGGAAAATAAATAAGTCGCTCGTGTTTGATATTTGCAATCTGTCGCAAGCAACACAAATCACCTGCAATTAACAGCTGCGTATCACCCGCACACATGCGATGTTCATGCGCGTCTAGAGAAGACAAATATGCGCAGCGACTGGCTACTTAAAATCGAAAGTCTGCGGCGAGCTTAAAACAATTGCCTGCACAAAGTCTCCTTCAATGGCACGTATTAATCCCTTCACCATTAAAATACAAATGCCTCAATCTATAGACAACTATATTGGAAAGAGGTTGCATATTTTGAAACGACCTAATTCGACAGAATTCTGTTGCTGCCCATAGGCAGCAACATATTTCAGTAAAAATTAGTTTCAATATATTCAGCAAAACATTCCTTACATCATAGTAAGATTACATTATGGTAAGATTGCGCTAACGCTTCTATCGATGACGTCCCGATATCTCGCTTTCAAGACAACAATACAGAACATGTGTTGAATAATTTGAAATTAATATGACTGGAACACGTTGCTGGCAGCAACGGCTTCCAGTCATATTACCTACGAGACTTTCAATAACACCCTTGCTATATGTGCACATGCCATGCATCGGAAATGATTTACATTTTCAGGAATGTGCCGGCGAAAGGGTTAAAGCTGGTTAAATGAAATAGCTATATAATCTGCCCAAGCCATATCATTATTAATTAGATTTACTCTGGGCCAGATTAACTGTGCATCAGTTCTGCTAATGCGTGCGCGGGCTAGTTTACCACGCTCTGCTTGCTGCTACCTATTTAAAGTAATGGACTACAGAGAGACACTGATGGACTCCAAATGGGAATCTGCAATCATGCATGCATACAACTCTATTGACCACACCAAGTTCGCTCGCATCAGCATTATCTCCAGAACATTGCCAATAAATGCCAACAACAAAGGCTTTTCTATCAATAGATGGAGAACAATTATCGTGTTCTTGTTTAATCAGCAGCCATATGTCCTCATTATCTCTGAATTGTCGCAGTGTGTACACACTGATTGAGCGAGCAAAGGTCTGCTCTCTATTTGATATATGACTTTATAACTCTCTGCGAGCATTGCCGTGTCAACACTTCTCTGTGGATTCTAGAGCTGAATTGGACAGGCATGGTAAATACGAACACAGAGTGTTCGAATGATCTGTGAGGATATTCTGGTAATCAGTATACAAGAGATTGCATTCTGGCAAGTAATATCACGTTATGCTGTAATCACACATTGTTCTTGAATGACACGGTGATGTATGAGCCATGCTACTAATTACATTTCCTTAGCCTGCCGTGACGAAAAGTATCAATGTATTCAAATATTGGAGCCCTAACACACGTGAATAAGCAACTCCACTGTAGTCATGGCATCAACATTATATTAAATAGCAATTATGATGAGCAAACCTCATTACGGAATGACACTCATTATGTGTACATATCAGTGTAGTAACTGCGCGTATACCATTTCAAGATTTCCACATAATATCCCTCGTCCGTAATTAGGGGAAGTGGGTATTCTCTGTCTGTCTGCATGCAGGCGCCCGCGTGTGCCCGGCGGTGGCTTTAGTTAAAATAAATGGTGATCCGATTTGTTTCAAGTTTAACGCAACAGAGGAATTGACCATAAACTAGGACCTCCAGTCTTGTGATGATACTGATAAATAAATCCCGGATCCGTATTGGATCAAATTCATGATCTGTGAATGTCTCAGACACTACTTGTCTAATTTGGTTCAAATCTTAACACAAGAATGGGGCTAACCGTACAATAAATTCCCACACAGTATCTCATGATTTGAAAGAACGATTCCGAAAATGAGAAACAGTTAAAAAATACTGCCCCCCCCCCGCCTCTATAAACACGTGCACGTGACAAACGCGAGAGTGCGAGGGTCTGCAATTTTACATTGTTCTTGCTTGCATTGTGTACGCATCACGCGTTAGACATCAAGTAGTATTCGAATGATTGTTGATGGCTGTGAATCAATGCTGGTGATGATGCCTGTGTTCTGCGGCTGCAGAAAGTAGAATGCATCATCTTCCTACACGCAGTCCATCTTTTTTGCCCCTGATTCCTGTCCTCGTTCGAGTCGTTCATCTCATTGGCGTTCTGCTTTGCCCTCAGGAGGTCTAATCCTACTTCTCTTAGGCCGAGGTATAAGCCATTGTACGAGTTTGTGCAGCCCGGGACGAACGGTATAGGTACTGGCACGAAGGGAATGCATTCTGGGTTTCTTTTGGAATTCGCAAAACATGTCCAATCATAGACTATGTTGGGCCACTTTCACTGTCAGTGGAGGTTACATTACACATAATGCATAGCGCATTCATCGGAGGATCGACTACCTGGCCTTTGAGGTAGTCTGTTAGTACCAAGGCATTTGCGGTGACATCCATCAAGCGTATCTAGGACTGAGGCTGGAGATGCTAAGACATCACAGTCTTATAGTACCAGTGGTGCACGGCCATTACTGAGGAGGGTGACGCTGATGAATGTCTAGCAAAGGCCCTAGTCGCAATACTGGGTATGCCGCTAGAGACGGAATATTCCGACGGCATGAACTTCAGAGACGAGGAAAAGAAACCGTTTGACGAACTTCTCCAAATAGCTGCAAGCAGACTAGAAGCTGCGAATCTCTTTATGAATGAATCCAAAACAGAGTTCACCCACATACACCGATCTACAAAACATGACATTTCTGCACGCTGTGTCATGGAGAGCGTAGCTTTCCAGTCCATCTGGAAGCTATGGATTCGAGATCATAGATGCCCTTGAAAAGAGAATACGTTCATACAATGCAACCTGCGTTTACTTGATGTTGTATAACTGTAGCAGCTGGGAAGCTCCAGCGGCAGCTCTAAACAAACTCGATGCCTGCCACTGCACACACCTGCCCACGATCACTGGACACCGATGGCCTGACTTCATAAGTTCCAATGATGCACTATACAATATGTGTAATACGTCGCGGCTGTCTGTAAAAGTCGTCCAGCAAAGATGGTCCATGTTTGGCCATGCGCTAAGGATGCCAGAAGAGACACCAGCACAGAGAGCCTTGGAATTCGCCCTACTCGGAGCCAGCACATACAAAGCCAGTAGAGGACGTCATTGCATAAATCTACTATGCGTGCTACGAGGTGACCTCAAGAAAGTAGGACTGAGTACACGCAAGTCAAGAATGGACCTGAGGAAACAAAGTATTTCGTCTGAGGACAAGTCACAGTGGGCAAAAGCGAAGAAGGACTGATTGCAGCTATAGGAAGTTTCTACTACTACATCCGCAGAATACAATACTCATACATAGAGAATATCATCAAGAGGCTTCTCCTCTTCGTCTATGAAGTCTAGGACACGATCTATAGCAGGCGGCACAGTATCGACACTAGGAACGGGGTTTGTGGGGAGCATTGTTTGCGAAGTTCTCACACATGACAGGTTTGGAATAAGGCAGGATGGAAAGAGCAATGGGGGGGGGGGGGTGGGGCAACGTCCAATTTATGACAACCAAGCGATATCGCGCACAAGACCGTTAATTCTTTCCTCATACACTCAGATGGATATTTGCCCATATAATTCCTAGAATGGACGAACCCTTGACCGTGCGATAGTTTCGAAGCCATGTGACATGTACATGGCAATCTTCTGAAATTCTACTTGTATTTGGACATGGCAACCGACACGAGCATACGCTGCACCAGTTGGTACACGCGCTGATACAATGTCTGTACAGCTAGGCAGAGACGCCGGGGCAAATTTGAGGCCGACATAAAATAAGTTGATTACTAAATATAATACATTCTTTAGTGTGAGTTAAATATTCTGGGGAACCTTGTAAAACTAATATTACCTGAAGGTGTTGTTTCCTGAGGTAGGAACGCCGCCAAGTTAAATTATGAACACACTATTCAACAGCTAGCGTGTATTGAATGAGTGATTTAAATTATAAATTCGCATCCTTTTGCATAGCAATATTGGAGTGGGGTGTCGCAGGGACAGCCAACCCAGGCTCAGACTGATCAAAGGTGACTTTCACATGTCTGATTTTATTTTCATGTGGGTGGTGGCATCGTCGCTTATGGCTAGAACTGAAGAAGCTTGGCGTGGCTAAACATCACGACTGTATGAGTTGGGATGGTGGGTGGGGGCGGGGTGCTCATTGTCATACATACCTTGCAGTATTCAAAAGCCCCACAGGATGACCTTTATTTCTCAGAATGCAGGAAATTGCGTCTATGCGCATCTAATGTTAACATTCTTGCGAGGGAGTCCCCGCCCTCAACCTTCGGGTAAAGAAAGGTGTGTGTATTTTTTCTCTGCTGTAGAAACATTTTATACAAGAAAAAAAGATATGTCCAGCCTAAAGACACTCCCGTATTATGTTATGGGCTGAATGACAAAACACGTTACAACCGGCCTGTAATACAACTGCTCAGCCTGCTCCGAAAATTCTAAAAAATCAGTTCTAAACTAAAGTTTTATTTTTTTATATAGAAATGGGTAAAGTGCACAGTTGCTCCCGCGGCCTCCTTGCCCAAAAGCAACGGCCACCCCTGCAGCTAAGTCGTCGTTTAAAGCCGCTTTGACAGTCTCCGGTGCGATTGGTCTCAACTCACTTCAATTCAAGTGTATTCCTCCCAGACTTTGTTCACGAATACAACACCAACTGGCATTGCAGAGGATTCCCCCCAATGACGTTGAGGGGCACCATAAGGTCCTGATGACTCCTTCTACTTAGAGAGCACGGTACCTTGGCCAGCATCGTCGCCCCGGACGGGAAGCACTGCATGCATGCATAGCGTAGTACAAGGGTGGAAGATTCTGAGTTGGTAACATGGGTATACTTCAACGGTTCATTTCTGAAACTATCATGTCCAGATATACCTCACTAGTCAGGTGCTTTTTCAAAATCAATTGTTTTTCAACTGGTCGTTGCATTGGCTTAGGGTTACCCGCAAATAGTGTAATATCTCATTGTCTGTTTTTAAGAATGTATTCTTAAGCCATTCTATGAGCTGACCTGCCTGTCCATTGTCGGTCCAATGCTACATTCAGTGCTATACACCGATAGCAATGGCGGTAGGAACCACTTCAGATACCTGGCCGCCACATCTGTGACTGTAGAGTATGGTAAAGAGTATGCTTGTATGTACACAGGCCATATTCCTTAGGTGTTGCCTCTTTAAAGTAGGTGGCTATTCGACCTTGTTAGTTATAAAACACATTTATTGTTTATGAAGGCCTGGCCACATCGATTAAAACCTGTCAGCGTAATTGGTCGTAGCCATCTGCAATTACGATCCGAGAACAAAGTACACAACGTTACTCCGGCTATATATTGATGTTGGTAGTATATTTACACAGTATCGCAATTAGGCGAATTGTAAATGATAAATATATTGAGTTGAGGCCTATGCACACGAACATGTGCAGAGGACCCCAGACGAGTGTTGCTTTTGGATCTCGACTTGATCAACAGAGAATGCATTAAAATGTATCAGAGTGTGTACATAGCTTGCCATTGAGTCAAACACGCATGTTGCGTGGATTCAGGGTTGGCGGATGATTCGATGCTTGTTTTCATCAAGCGGTATCGCATTTACCTGTGATGCCAATTCGTTAGCGGGATGCGGTCTTGTCAAGAGGATATGTATGAGTTAGAGACTAAATTGTTTAGTACGACACAACCTGTTTATAAAGGAAATAGAGGGACCCATTTGGAGCTATGTTCGGCCCATTTCTAGCTAAACTTCGCCAACCTTTTCCCGGTTGGTGCGATCAATTTATATGGTATTAATCACAGGTTTCCAGAATCGCAATTCCAATGTAAATATACAAGTTGGTGAATATTTTAAACCTAATTTGACTAGGTGCTACTGTTGCCTATGGCAGCAACAGCTCTCAGTAAAATACGTTTCAAAATATTCAACAGCCTGTTTATTAAATCGTCAATACATACACTTCTTACACTTGCCTGAGTTTTCAATGATCATGGCGGACCTGGATGCCTTACTATGGGTTATGGCGTCAGCGAACGTATGACGTAATTGATTATGACGTATATACTTGAGGGACAGATCGGATCCCTGCATTGTCTGAGTCACGAGGCGGGGGTGGGTTGTGCAGATAATGCCCGTGAAAGAGTGGTGTGAGACAATGGAAGTGCTTCTGAAACTATAGATATGTTTAACTTATTAGAATGTGATGGAAATTGCGAGTACTTTATATGAACACCCCCTACACTACTATTGGTATATAGTATATATCTTCGATGTGTGGCGTTTATTTCTCATAAAGAACATTAGCATAGCTATGTGCAGATAAAATACCTTCTAGGATGTGAACCATTTGCATCACTAATATCCCAACTACCTTCTAAGTCAGGATGTGTCCCATTTCAACACTAACCTCCCAAATACCTTCTAAGACAGGATGTGTCCCATTTCAACACTACTTTCCCAACTTATGTGTATTATGAAATCGCCAAAATGAGACTTCGTTTGTCATTAGAGCAGCCATGTATCTATCCGTACAACGTGTCTCACCGCGCATGCACACATAGGCACACATTGATGTGCCCTATTAGTATGCCATATTGCTGGCTTCAAGATGAGGAATGGGCCCCTAGTTGCGAGACTGGCTTAACGCACCCACACAACCCCAGCCCACACCGCTCACGATACGCATTTAGTTTGCACGGAATGTTACTTAATGACTGCGCAACATCTTGAAAATGGAACTGGCGCACTTTAAGAAAAGTGACCATTTATTCGTCTTCTCGTGATCGGTGAAAAATTATGTGTGTACTTTATTAGGTGCAGATGTTGTACGGGCACACGCGATAAATGATGGCATCCGGGTTTCATAGCGCGGGCACGTAGCTGCTGTGCGGACTTTGAGCCAGTTGTATGTCTGCATAGCGTTAGAACACGAGGCTAGCTAGAAAGCTGCTATGTTAATATGTGTTCTGATACAATCACAGATTGTACTGCATAAACAATGAAGCCATTCCTACAAATACGAATGGCATGACAAAGGTATGGTCTCGAATTCACTAAGATTGCTTGGAATGTGGAACTAAAATGGCCATGCATTGCTGCAATGACCCAGACACGTTTACCATTGCATATTTCGACGGAACTATTTTCGTGGACTGTATCTGGCCATATTCGTCCAATACAAACCTGGTTGCGTTACTAGACGGCGAGTGATGGGACATGATGGAGGTATAGAGCCACCTGGCGAACAGGGGGAGAAAATGATGACTTCATAGCGCTCGCTATCTGGCGAACAGTGAGAGAAAATGGCGACGGTGGCGTTACATGGCAGAGAGCGAGAGCTAACTTTGTGTTCATATTGGGAAGGAATAACGATATATTGGGGGATAAACTACCGATCCAGATGGATTTAGATGCTGAAATAAATGTCAAATGTAGCGCGGAACAAGTAAATAAAAGCAACTCGCGACTCTATGACTTAGTTGGCATAATACCCATCAGAATGGGTTTTATTTGATTTAAACTTATGCCAGTGTAACATATGTAGGGCTACAATGGGAAAGCGCACAGTTCTCACAACTTAAGAATTAAAAAGGTAAGATATAATAAACTGCTGCAACAGTATCTCATCTAGCATCAGTCGACGCCTCTGTTTTAACAGCCCGCCTCCCTCCTTGTTACTCTGGAACACGCCGATCATGGATCTGCCATCGAGTAAAACAGTTTAGCAATGGTAAGTCGCCTACATTATATACGTCGCCTCTATTCTGATCTGTTTTACTCGGTGGTAGTCATGGATCGTAGATTGGCAGTTACCAC
>CM067359.1:175060627-175068127 GCA_034401795.1 Chaetoderma sp. LZ-2023a
TTTGACTGGACACTGTTGTTGCCTATCAACAGGTTCCTGTTGAATTTCTTGCCTGCATGGGTGCCTTGGAATTCTAATACTGGGGCATTAGAGATCAAATTCTTAAACTTAAGACACATCTTGTGGATTATCATGACAATGATATGTTTGTGAGCTGTGCCAAATTTAACAACCTATGCCAGAAAAATGGTTCAGTCAAAATAATTTCGAACTATTTCTGCACATACGCAAAACACAAGTAAAATTGAGGGAGCGGATCTGTAAATCAAGTTTATGATGTCATAATCAGTTACATCACATGTATATCACAATACAGAGTGTTAAACGTGAAATGTGCGTCAAGGGTACGAATTGCGTGTCTTTCGTACTTATAAACAGTATGGTGAATATTTTGAAGCTAATATGACAGCAACATTACCCAGTCAAATTCGGTTCAAAATGTGTAATAATTTACCTCTATTATTTTCTGGAAATTGGGATTCTTGAAATGCAGGGGTCCAAGAATATACATTGATACCAACACGCGGAAAACGTGGGCGTGGCTTAGCTATGTTTAGCTCCCTCTATTTGACATGTTTGAGACGTAGAAGTGTGTGTCGCGCATGGTGTCCAGACGAGTGTAGCGTATACAGCCATGTCGATCCATTTTAACGCCGGATTACTAAAAAACGGCCAAAAACTGCTTTTGAATTAGTCTTGAAAAGTGTCCATTTGCAAACGAAGAGAAGATTATTTTTGAAGATTTCCCACTAGAATGACTGGCTTGATAACCGAGCCAGTCAGTCCAGTGCTAACGCTTCGAGAAAATTGATTTTTCTAGAACATGTGAGTGTTAAAGGGTTAATAATCGGTCAGATTTAATATTAATTTGGATGAAATGCATTAAACCTATTTTAGTATCACTGATTATGTCGTGATTATGATATATTAAAACCATCCTTTGATGACGAAATATGGTCAGTAAAATCTAAATATTTCCTTTTTGAATGACCATTTGCAGGCCAAGAAAATGATATTTTGAAAATGTATCAATAGAATGGCTGGCTCGGTAATCGGTTACCGAGCCAGTCATTCTTGTGATACATTTTCAAAAAATAATATTCTCCTGGCCTGCAAATGGACATTACTCAAGACCAAGTCAGAGGTCGCATATGGCTGTCTTCGTTAGGAACGTGTTAACAAATTTCAAGGCGCAGTCGGTTTTATCATACTCGGTGCAAAATATGCTTTACATTGTCAGAATAAAATATGACCACCGAGGTAAAATTTCTCGAAAGGCATACGATTCAGGAATGTTATTATTCCAAAATGATGTATTATTAACTGTTCGACCAATTCTGCTATGCACGTAGATAGCATTATCGCAATAGGCAGCAACAGCACCCAGTCAAATTTGTTTCAAAATATTCAGCAGCTATTGATAGTGAGAACATTCATGGCTCGATCGATCCCAACACGAGCGATGAGTGGATGGAGATTATCTAGAGATGGGCGGGGGAATAGCTAACATTGGAAAGGTCCATTGCTCGGTCTGATTTCTGTTTTTGCTATGCGATTCTGTGCATGTTGTGTAATACTGTTTACCACCGGATAGGACGCAGGCATTCATGTGGCCACACGATGACTGGAGACTAACTAAATAATGTATGCATCAAGGAATACTGTATACTAGTTACCACAATCTATCGAAAATAGGTGTCTGGCCAAATTGCTTACCGACGCAATGGTTGCCTCAAGAGTTGGCAATTAAAGGGCGACACGGTATCCCAGGCGCACGATTGCTCCTGCGAAGAAAGCACGCTTGTCAGACATTGGATATATCTTGGTAAATCATCCCCGATACAATGGGGTATATCGATTGACAGTCCCTGGGCAGATCATGGTCAGTCACGCGGCGAGATCGAAATACCAGGCCAGATTATTGACCACTGATTCTGGCTATCGATTTGAATGCATTGCCGTCTGGGTGGTGGCGAACTGGTGGGTTCGGTCAGCCACTGCATTTAAACCCTTTAACGTCTGATATTCGAGTGCGTCGATATCAAGAAACACATACAGGACACGTGTTGAATATTCTGAAACTAATTTAACTGGAATCTGTTATGGTTATATACAGCAACAGCTACCAGCCAAATTTGTCTCTAAGTAGGCAACAATAATATCCCCAGACCCATAAGGAGATATCGACCCTAAGGAATACTGTGTGAAGGACAGAATAATTCCCAGATCATGTGGTGTAAATTACAAGGATATTTCAACTGTCTGACCGTGGAATCTTTGCAACGAACGTTTTTCCTGGGACATAGCAATTCCCATACTTGAAAACAATTTGACTAAAAGTTGTTGGTGGCTAATAAGTTCACAATATTCAGCATATCCAGAGCTACTGTTATTTGAAATTATTGTTATGTGGCGTTTACGGTCAGTAGCTACTAAATGGCGTTTCTTATGGCGAGTGATTTGCATTGCAAATTAGTCTGTAGTTTCGGCGCGTATTTGGCGCTGTTCAAAGTCTGTATGCGAATGCACAACTTAAGAAAACGCACGTTCCTAATTGACAATTACTGTCAGAGGACTGAATAATATAATGATGCATGTTTGATGTGTTCAGTTGTTTCCGCGCAATCTGTTCGTCGTGTTTACGACCCATGATGGTGGGCCGTGCGTGATAATATATTGACTATTTTAAAAATAACTTGCGTGTATTGGGAATTGGAAACTGGAAAAATCAACGATGTCATGTCATTTTGGGAAACCAATTATATTCATATTATCACTGTTATGTTATGAGAACATATTCCAACATTTAAATCTACACGCCGAGTCCGAACATGGGTATCATAATATAAGGCAAATTAATGATCGCTATGCAATATAATGCATTCGCCACTCCCGCATTCGCTTCTCTTGTTTGCAAGTGCATTTACAGAGCGCCACCATGAATTGTCTATATGCAATGCATGATCCAATTTGAATATTCATATCAACGCAAATTTGTTAGCAATGTTCTGTTCATGCACGCGCGTTTGCGTACGTGCGTGTGTGCATGCAGTGCGTGCTGGACGCGTATGTGCCTAGTGAAAATTCAGATGTAAATGATTGAAAGTAAACGTCACCTAGTTTGACCTTGAGCCATGGCTTCTGCAAGAAATCTAATTCTGCAGCCAGACAAATGTGTAGTAAGCTTTAAATACCATCTTCCTGGCTGTGACGTCATCAATCAATAGTGATATTCTGAGGTAAAAGGTCAAATCAGTAAATTTACTAAATCCTTAGAAGTGGTATGAATACTAATATTCAAGCCATGATCCCAACAATACTCTCTTGAATAATAGTATGGCTTACAGAGAGGTCCATATTAGACCTGGTAATGTAGGGATGGTGCAATTGTTGTTGTTGTTGTTGTTGTTGTTGTTGTTGTTGTTGTTGCTGCTTCTGTTGTTGTTGCTGTTGCTTCTGGTGTTGTTGTTGTTGTTTTTGTTGTTGGTGTTGTTGTTGTTGTTGTTGTTGTTGCGTGTTGTCGGTATCGTTGCCATTGGCATCGTCGTGGTCTCGTGGTTGTGGTTGTTGGCGGTGGCGGGGGCGATGGTGATGGTGGTAGTAGTAGTAATAGTAGTATTATTATTATTATTAGTAGTAGTAGTAGTAGTAGTAGTAGTAGTAGTAGTAGTAGTAGTAGTAGTAGTAGTAGTAGTAGTAGTAGTAACATAAGGAGGAGGAGGGGTAGTAGCAGTAGTAGCAGTAGTAGCAGCAGCAGCAGTAGTATTTTCGAAAATACTTACAGCTAGCCTTTGCAGAACACCAATTATCCTCTTCGAATAAATATTCAGAACACCAATTGTCATCTACGAACAAATGTGACAATCGCTTGCGTTGGGAAACTCAGTTTTCAGCGAGCCTCCTGTTTATATATGGGTGATACACGGCCATCTCGTATTATGAACACAAAATCACACTATAACATAACATAACAATTCCCAAACACACGTCAATGTACTACTTTAATATCATCGAGGTTAAAAGCAACATAAAGCGTCCTCCTGATTATAGCATGTTAACAGCCATTGAGTGGTTGATACTTTCATAAAAACATACACATTATTTATCCTCGATAACTATTCATACACCGTCGATAGAATGCCGTCTCCAGCTGTCTGGTAAATGACAGCACAATTTTGACATACCGAGTGTCTGCAAATTCCACCTGCGCGTTGGCTGAATAACAGATTAAAGAAAGAATGACATCACTCTAATGAATGGCTCGAGCTTGCCGGATTAATCAAAGAAAACATCCTAGGAAATACAATATTTGCCTATAATTAATGAATGCCGTATTATGAACCCGCTGGCTGCGCTGTTTACTCCCAAGAACTCTTGCGAAGGATACGGTATGTTCAGCCCAGGCAGCCTGTCCTGAGTCATGTTAAAAGTAAATCACAAATACTAATCATGGTCTAAATTCCCACATCTGTTCCGGGAAATTTCCGCTCTGTGGCCAATGCGCGCTGAACAGCTCGAGCTGGTACCTAATAATGAATGGAAAAACAGGAAATTATTTGCATTATGTATCTCAAACGAGAATGTGTATTTTATTATCTTCAGTATGTCTACTTCCCGGCAAGTGCGTGACCGACATAATTATTCCTTGAGGTAAACACAATGAATGAATCCGATTTACCAGCTTATGTATATGACGCCATATTCAATTACGTCGTGTCACAAACATATTCGACAGATAGTACTCCATCATATAGCTGGACTGGTCCTTCAAGTGTACGAATTGCATGTCTTTGACGATTTTACTATTTAACCAGCCTTGTGTCATTTCGTCGTTATAATGGTAACACCGCCTTTGCAGTAGTCTTGAAGTCTCTCTATTTGCAGGTAAAGAGAAGACTATTTTTGAAAATGTACCACTGGAATGATTGGCTCTGTTAGCGGGCCAGTCATTCCAGTGGTAAATTATCAAAAATAGCCTTCTCTTGACCTGCAAATGGGCACTGACTAAGCACAAATTTAGATATATGTGACGAGTAACCCTATCACCGCAAAGACGGTCAAGAGACAAACGCTTAAAAAAATATATATTCCTAAATTCCAGTGGTAAATTTATTTTAAAAACCAGTTCTCATGGCCAGCAAGTGATTATTCACTGAGCACATATTAATAGCATGTTGAGAGCTTTGAGGTGCTGTTGACACAAGAGGGGTTAATAAATATGCTGCCGAATATTTTGAAACTAGCACCCAGCTACATTAGTTTCAAAATATTCAATAGCTTGCCTACATAGTTACGTTCAATATGGGATTTTAAGAATACGGGGTTCAAAGTATATAAATCGATTTTAGAGTTTGCATTATTTGATTGCATGGCATTTTATATTTATTTTTTATATATTTTTTATTTTATTTTATTTTATTTAGCTGTATAATTATGCTCTCTATATTTTATGTTATTTTATTTTATTAATCAGCGATGCAATCACAGATTATTAAAATCACTCAGGATCTTTACTCTTCTTTCTGTCTTTATTTCTTTCTTTCTTTCTTTCTTTCTTTCTTCCTTTATTCTTCGTGAAAAGCTTTGGACCGCATCTCCTCCTAGTTTCCATTCGATCAACTCCAAACTTGGTCAACATCAGCGAAGAACAGCGGACATTTTAGATGCTACCTTGTGACATCCTGTTCATGTCACAGACCCAGGCAGAAGGGCACCCCTTAAGCCTGAAAATTATCAGTTTTCGTGTTTTGGCAGAGATTACCTCCTTTTATCCATACAGGATGATTGAGAGTCTTAGATTGAATGAAATGTTACATTTCGAATCCAAGTAGTAGTAGTAGTAGTAGTAGTAGTAGTAGTAGTAGTAGTAGTAGTAGTAGTAGTAGTAGTAGTAGTAGTAGTAGTAGTAGTAGTCCATATTAATTTCATTGTATGAGCACCGTTTCATTGCTTTTATAGCAATGCAATAATATGATTTATATAATGTTTATAAAATATATTTTTTAATTTATAGAATTTATTTCTACATAATACTGACGTATACTGTGTGTTAATTAATTTCCCTACATTTTAGTGTTCTTTGTCAGTAAATATTTGTGGGTAGAAAGGCTTTCCACACGATCCTTTGATCGCGTTACCAAAAAAAAAAGTAGTAGTAGTAGTAGTAGTAGTAGTAGTAGTAGTAGTAGTAGTAGTAGCAGTGGTAGTAGTAGTAGTAGTAGTAGTAGTAGTAGTAGTAGTAGTAGTAGTAGTAGTAGTAGTAGTCGTAGTCATCGTCATCGCCGTCGTCATCAGTTTAAATTAGTTTCCAAATATGCATCAACTAATCTGTGTAGTAATCTAGCAAGTATGTGTCTCAGAATACTGAAGTTTCCTGTCAAATACGACTCATATACATAGTGCAAATATATGTTTTACTATAACGATGAGCAATATACTGTGTATGTAGGACTAATTGTCAATATGTCTAAATGTACATACATAGATATAAGTAATTACATCGGAATGTTGTATCTTAAATTTCAGGTCGGCTTCGCCACGAGATCAGAGTTGATGTCAAAATTGCATGTTGGTTATTTAAATTCCCAAATTTTATCAATCATAGGATGATGGACCGTGCATGCTGACTCTAGTTAGACAGCTATAGTGGAGTTAGAATTATTGCCTCGTTTGCAACGTAGTTTTCTTTCAAGGAGTCATGTGAACCTATTCATGATTAATTATTCGATGATCCACAAGCCATCTCTACTTGTTGATAACTACATTTGGAAATCAAAAGAATGTATGATCGCGAACAGATTATCAGTCTTTCTAAACTCCTATTATCTAAATCGCTGTGTCACATGTTTTTCTCACACGTTCACGATTCTTGGTAGGTTGGCATTGCTAAATCACTGCTAATCATTAAATTAGCGTTACTAGTTACTTCATTAAACCACGCGCCCGCTTTAATATCCTCACTCCAACCATCATATGCCGCCACAATCAACTACGTGACGTGTATGCTGACGTCATAATCATGACGTCATGAATGATTCGAAATAGCTCGTCTTTAACGCATACAAGTACGACGCGTTGTACGAATTGTATGTTGTTGCTATTTGAAACACACCCTGTTGACTATTTTGAAATTAATTTGACTGGGCAGCCACAGCGCCCAGTCGAATTAGTTTCAAATTATTCAACAGCTTACCTGCATAGTTTTCGGGAACTCGATAGTCAAGGAGTTCAGAGATCGATCCCAACACGAGCATGGTGTGGGTGAAGCTTAGATAGAGATGGGCGGGGCATAGCTAAAACTAGAAATGTCCATTGTGTGCCGCGGATGGAAGTTATGGATTGTGTACACGAATAGCATTGGCGGTTTGATCCAATTCTGTAATACAACATGTGTATTAGAAATAACATAATATCAGATATCGCTGTAGGCTATACTCCAGTAGGTAGTAGTTACCAGGGCAATGGGAATCCAAACGAGCATGGGTATTTATACAACGCCAG